>LGRX02025170.1:0-36508 GCA_001247695.2 Cymbomonas tetramitiformis | reverse complement strand
ACGCCTCTCTGCCCTTTGCTGATCCTGACGGTCGGTCTTGGATTCCGTTGCTACCTTTCTGGTGGAGAAGAGATACTGGTGTGAAGGCTCTTTTCACTCCACACTTCCCAGCTTACCAGTACGGATGAATCCGTCCCTGGCCTCACCTTTCAGTGCTTTGCTCTAAGTAGCAATCACTGCCAGGATAATCTCGTCCATGACTGGTGAGCAAGGTTTCATCTGTGACCCGACCCTGTCTTACACTGGCTCTTCTAGATGTCCAGCAGGGTTGCCTCTGCACTCAGTGTCTCTGGTCCACGCAGTAAATCAGCAGAACGCCAGCATGGGTCAAGTGGCTACAAAGAATGCTGTCGTGATAGTGTACACTGACAGTCCTGTTTCGCTCCACGCCTTCAGGCGTACCAGTACGGATGAATCCGTCCCTGGCTTTACCGTCTGGTGCTTTGCTCCAGCAGGATGTCACTCCCCGAAATAGCCCAGTACATAATTCTCAACGCTGCAATCATGTTGCAAAATTGGCAACCGGTTCCGCTCTGATCGCTGTCGCTGTACTTTGCAAGACTGGTGAACTTCGAGTGTCGCAACAGCCTGCTTCCCTCAACCTCTTCCAAGGCTTACCAGTACGGATAAATCCGTCCCTGGCATCACCATTCAGAGGTCTCGTTCTTCAGGACTGCTGTTGAACTCTCAGCATTACAGACGACATGTCTGTAATATGGCACATTTTTGTTTTGAAAAAGACTGTTAATTACAGTTCTGACGCTATCGCACAAGGGCAAGTCCACAAATGTATGTCTTTACAAGCAGAAGAATACTGTATCTTATAAATTATCTCATAACACTGCTGTTTTCGCGGTCTTAAGCGAGTCCTGGCTATTTTCGGAATCACTGTTACGAAGGCAAAACAAAAATGAGCGTCTGGCTCACCCTGCTACGCCGCCCTACATATTCTCGCTATCTCCAAACAAGTGTAACACCCATCCGTATTTCCGTATCTCGTCACTGTCATAACTCCTCGCGCGTATCGTACTGCGCGTGTCATACGTTCGTCACAGAGACTGCTACAGCAAGTGTCACAACCCGGCTGAGGTACACGATAAGCCGTGGTTTGTGACACATCACGAGCGACGACGACGACGAGGATGCCTCGGTTGCGCTGCCGCGGCCACGGTACGACTGTGGGAGGGACATTCCAGGCTTTGGGGGGTCTTTACTTTCCTCATCTTTGGTGTGTGCACTTCTCGTGATTTGTGCTACCGCCGCGCCGCACACCGTTTCCGGTGTCGGTGGTGCCGATGCACGCGCATGCGCGGCTCCACCGGTCGGTGGTGCTGCGTGGACTGCCTCGGCAGTACCAACTGCGGGCACTTCACCGCCTGCGCTGGTTCGTGGCGATCTTGGCGACGCGGTGGGTGGTACGCGGCCGGATGCTATTCCGCCGCGGAGACAGGCACGGTATCGGGCGCTACGGCAGGGATTCCGCTCCCACGGCTTTCTCCCGCTACCGCCAGAACTCGTGGATCCTGATCCACCAACTCTACCTTCACCGCCTTACTCGCCACCGCCGTACTCGTCCGAAGACGAGGCGCCGGGCTCTGGGGACTCCGCGGCTGAGATCGACAATTCCTCAATTTCGTCTACGCATGATTTCCCACCGGCCCCGGAGGCCGGCAACTACTGCACCCTCACGCTGCTCCGGGCTGGCCGGCCAGTTCCGGGGACCTCTAGTGGCTGAAGATTACTTCCACCGTGCCTGCCTAGAGATTAGCTGCTGATTAGCTTTCTAGATGTGCGGAAGGGCTCTCTAAATCTGAGCTGTGTTTAGGGTTTTAGCACTTAACAGCTGTATCTGACAATCTTTGCTGTGAACTGGGACCGCCCTGACCAAGAGTACAGGCCCCCAGCTGTGCTACAGTTTCCTCCTGAAGTTGAGTAGGGAGTTTGTTGCTTCGTTTCACTACTAGCTCCGGTCACCACCCTAGGTGGTGTGCTGGATTTGACACTGTGACACCCGAAACTGTCACATGCCACTTCCTATAGTAGGTGTCAGGGTCATGACCGATGACATATGTATCATACATGTCATACGTGTCATACCTGTCAGACATGTCATTTCCATACAGGATCATGACCGATGACATATGTATCATACATGTCATACCTGTCAGACATGTCATACCATGTCATGTCATGTCATGTCGAGTCGTGTCATATATTATTATGACAGTCGTCAGTACGGTCGACTATGACTGTACATGTCGCCAGATGATAAGTCACATCATCTGTCATTATTCAAGGAAAGACTTGAATGACCCTGTCATCGAGAGTTCGTACGTCGAACTCGAAGATGGCAAAGCAAGATACATCTTGAAGTAACAAACAAGAACCATCTTTGCTTTAAGCATGTGCGGAACACGCATGCGCAGTATGAACGAACTATTCGTTCTTACGATACTGGTCGTTCAACCAACGTCTCGGGTTCACAACCCAATGGCGGTACCATCTATGCGATGGGAGACGTATGGTATAGATGAGCGAAGCGTTGTGCTTCAGCAGTATCTTCACACAGAAGTTCTGCACCTCATCCCGCTCGTATCTTACGCTTGTGTTTGCCGTTCCACAACGCAGCGTATACTTGTATTTCATATGATATATTGAGGGCTTGCTTATCTAGCCCTAACAGAATGGTATTCTAATTTAGCTCGTCAAGGCACGAACAGCACGAGAACTCAATTGTGTGCAGCGCGTAGATATCATTAATTTTGTGTTGACAGGTTGCGGAGCTTAAGCACATAAGGCGACGCGCTTGAATAATACGAATATTTGATATATCGCATATACCGCTGCAATAGCGAAGACAGAGTGCGAGATAATTGTCACGTTCGCAGGATACAGCTGATCGCATATACTGCACGACAAGGTGTGCATATGGCATACATTCGCGCAGCGATGAGATGTACTCGCATATATGGTTCGCAGATGTACATATGTTCGCAAATGAGACGCGGAAGCATAAACCATCAGCGGAATCGTTATCCGCGCGGAAAGTCATCAGCGCAGTATTACAATTTTCGTGATTGCATCAAATTGCTTTTTGTACGGCTTTCATATATGTCGATGCGCGATAGACTGATTCGCAGTTGGCAGCATGCGCGATGGTCGCAAGTTTTCGCAGAAGTGGATCGCAGCTTACAGCATGCATGTCAATTACATGCGCGCGCTTGTATGAATCACGCTCGAAAATTGTTCAGAATGATATATGGCATAGTAGTCAACGACGGAATTTTGATCCGTACACATGTCAGCGCTCGTATAATACGCTGATAAATGGCGACGACGATACATGCTTTTCATCAGCAGCGCGCCCTTTTGCATAAGTTATTTGCAGCGTGCTATGAAAGATTTCAATTTGCGATGATGATGATGTCGAGATGTTGTTAAGATCAACTGTACAATACATACTTACATCAAAATACTCTGCACAACAACTAATACTCGCAGGCATATTTTGGACGCATGCATGATTGACATCTGACATTATACTGCAGCACACACCACATATTGATGACTGCACAAATATACAAGTTGTCAGCATTTCATGCTTATCTCAATATAGTGTGCAAGATGTTTAATTGAACACACACTAACATGCAGCAAACATTACATGTAGCATCTAAGTATATACACATTCTATATTGAATGACTGTCCACTCATAGGAACCGTATCTGGTGCGAATAGCTGTTTTGTGAATGTCATCTGGATGTATAGGGATCTGATGGAAAAACTGATTGAAGTCAAATCTGCTAAACCATCGTGCACCTTTTAGCTGTTCAAGAAGGGTGTCGTGAGGTGGCAATGGATACGTGTCCTTAATTGTGATGTTATTAAGGGCTCGATAATCACAGCACATCCTCCACTTCCCACCTGGCTTAGGAGCGAAAATGATAGGACATCCATATGGAGATGATGACGGACGAAGGATACCCAAGTCGACATATTTGATGATCTGTCGTTTGAGTTCTTCCATCATGGGTACTGGAATGGTACGTACTGGCTGCGATGGTGGCTTGTGCCCAGGTTCAATGTTGATTCGATGATAACCACCTTCAAACCGTTCTGGCCTATGACCAGCTGGAAGATCCTCCTGGAATATGTCTGAAAAGTCTTCTCTCATCTGATCACGTGCTGCTGTGACCTCGGGGTCTTCCATAGTGGTGTCTGTGTCTGATGCTGTAAAGACCAGTTCACCGTCGACCTCTGAGAGAAAGAAGAGATAAGCTACGGCTTCTTCAGCCGAACCACTGGATCGAATACGACGAAGGTGCTTTCTCATGGTGGTGGCGCTGACCAATTCCATTTCAGGAAGGTCATCTGAGTCTGGAGTCTGCTCAACTCTGGACAATACTGTGCGAATACTGGAGCCTGATGAATGCTTCCTAGTGATCGTCAGATTTTTGGTCTGAAAGTCAATGTGGGGATTTCTCCTCTCCAACCAATCTTGACCCAGAATGGCAGTGAATGGTTCCATGTCAAATACCATTCTGTTAGGGCTAGATAAGCAAGCCCTCAATATATCATATAAAATACAAGTATACGTTGTGTTGTGGAACGGCAAACACAAGCGTAAGATACGAGCGGGATGAGGTGCAGAACTTCTGTGTAAAGATACTGCTGAAGCACAACGCTTCGCTCATCTATACCATACGTCTCCCATCGCATAGATGGTACCGCCATTGGGTTGTGAACCCGAGACGTTGGTTGAACAACCAGTATCGTCAGAACGAATAGTTCGTTCATACTGCGCATGCGTGTTCCGCACATGCTTAAAGCAAAGATGGTTCTTGTTTGTTACTTCAAGATGTATCTTGCTTTGCCATCTTCGAGTTCGTACGAACTCTCGATGACAGGTGTCATTCAAGTCTTTCCTTGAATAATGACAGATGATGTGACTTATCATCTGGCGACATGTACAGTCATAGTCGACTGTACTGACGACTGTCATAATAATATATGACACGACTCGACATGACATGACATGACATGGTATGACATGTCTGACAGGTATGACAGGTATGACATGTATGACACATATGTCATCGGTCATGATCCTGTATGGTATGACATGTCTGACAGGTATGACACGTATGACATGTATGACACATATGTCATCGGTCATGACCCTGACAGATCTCCCCTCTTAAAAGAGTTGTGACCTCACAACGGGCATACCTTTTATATGTCTATGATGTCTTTGTTGTTGTCGCTTCTTGCTGGTACCAGTCTTCTTACACCGATTTGAGGCGTCCCTCATGGTGTTTTTAGGTTATTGGGGGGAACTGAGTCCACTTTAGTCCCTCACCTTACAGTTCTTAGGATGTAGCCCCCTTTGAAGTTCGTATCGTATTTCAGAGTGACGTTTCAAGGTTCAATGAATTGCGTTTCGTGATACAGATTGACGCTGGATTACTGATTGATCCACACGTATCGTGCGTCAGAGTGACGATTCAAAGCATCCGAAGTCTACGTTACGGATTATTTGCGCTAGCCGTCGTTCTTTGCGAACGATGATCCCACGATTTAACGATTTATAATCGCACGATATAGATTAATCATACAAGTTAGTTTGTATACCACTGGACAGCATATAGCAAGTATGATGCATATCAATATAGTTATTATACTGTTGTAATCCTGCACTTCTCATCATGATGGATGATGAGTTGAATGATATATTTTCACAAGTGGCTCCGGTGTGTATTCCATCTTGATCAACAGGAGAACAATTATCCCATCCCAAATCCTCCGTCAGGGATAACTGAGCTAATTCCTGTCTTAATGACCAAGACTGGCACCTTACACCAATTGGGTTTGCAATATAGCCTACTTGCAAGATCTAGCATGTATATATGATATGCATGTTGCAGTGTGATATAGGTGTATTGCTGGATAAATATTGCAAATAATGCGGCCAATAAGAAAAATATGAAAAGAGAGAGTCAACACCTTCGGCTATTGCGCCTTAGGCGGTGGAAGCGTAATAAACGTTTTCAGAGATTTAGGAAGAGACTGAATACTTCCAGTACGATAACCTAATAAAGTTCCATCAATAACGAATGGTGACACTGTAGCATACGGTGGCAGTCCTGATACGTGATGGCACACGACGGTTGAGATGATACATGCATGATATGATTGTAACCCTTGGTCATGAACTTTATGACACGCTACTCTAGGATGGGTACGTGATGGTGTATTGCAACAACGTGTTGCGAAGATACCGGGTTGATTGTCTACATGCATTGCATCCGGAAGATCCGAAATCCTGTATGAAGTCGGTAATTATATATAAGACAAGACAGGAGGCTTAACAACGGCACGTCGTACGAAACGTTTGCAATATTCGATACGACGTGTACAGCCATAGCGTATGCGCTATATATTCTTCCATCAATGCATACAACCCAGTATCATCCGCGTGTGTAAACGAGCAAGCTGCATCCAAAGCTCAGCTCAGGACGACACGGATATAATACACCAACCATACACGAAGTCACGAAGTGTTTGTTAGTGGTCAGTGCGACTATTGCTAGCATATTGCAAGTATAGTATATACATACGCACGTGCGGCGAACGATCCGTTCCTAACGACCACGCACAAGTTCGGCTTCGAGACGATATAATCCAAGGGTACGCGTTATCGACACAGTTGCCTACATGCATGTGTTCATAACGCAGCATGCATTACTATATGTGTAGAGATAATCACGTGGTGCATGCTAATATGGTCTGTGTATGCGGCGACCTTCGCTCATACCTGCAGTATGTGTGTTTCACGCTGTGAATCGCTTCGTGTGTAGCCTTGTTTGCCCCGTCACGCCGGGACACGCGTCGTGATTATCACGGTCTGATTTGACAATCGGATGCCTCTGTTGCTTGGCACATATCGCACAATGCGTGGTGGTAAGCCAGAGTGAATACTATGTGTATTGCTGGATAAACCCCCGGTTCCATGGGGTACAAGCCCATGGTCGCTTAGGCGCGGACAGATCGCCATCGAATCGATCAACAGAACTACACGATGGTTCACAGATAAGCCCTTACTTTTTAATCCTCTGCAAATACATCTATGTTGCAATGTTGGTATATGCATGTGTATGCCAACCGTTATCGTGATCAGGCTGGTATGCATATGTGCATGTATGCTAGATTTATATGATCAGGTTAATTATTATCACAATGTAATTGGGTGAACAAGTTACAGTATATGTAGCAAGTTGCAGTATGTGATAGTGAGTTGCAGTATGTGATAGTGATAAGTGTGATAAGTGGGATAATGACAAAAGTTATCACACTATCAATCACAACATGTTGTTATAATGATGGCAACATGGTATATACTTATGCACAGCATGCGTGTGTGATGATGATGGTATCGCACACAATATTTCTGCAACATGTATGTATTGTTGATCTACGCAGCATCATGCGTCCCTCTGCGCAGCATCATGCGTCCACATGCGAAGTATTGTGTGTCCATCTGCGAAGTATTGTGTGTCCATCTGATGCAAAATTGTATGAACATCAAAATCGCACATTATGTCTGCGCGTGATAAATATGTATGTCGCGCTGCATACCGATGCACCACAAATCATGCGTCCCCTGCATAAGCTAAAATCATCGCACGTGTGCGTCGCACTGAACGAGCTAAAACCATCGTACGTGTGCGTCGCACTGAACGATTCGTGCAGAACATTTGCGAACATCGCTGTAGCACATCCTTTTCGCACAGTATGAATACGTATGTCGCTGTCGCCGATATTTGTCGCATAGTACGAATGCGAATGCGCTGATGACGAAATTGTGTGCGTCCTTGTCGCACTTGATGCAAATCATATATACTGACGATCATTTTTCGTTTGCGCGCTTGATTCTCGCATACCGTACCAAACCTGCGATATTTGACAGCATACATGTACGATTCATAGACTCGTGCGCACACCTTGTCGCAATTTATTCACTGATGATATGTTGTTAGCTGCGAATATGATCGCGCTGATGATCGCGCTGATGATATTGTTGCACACTCCGCCGTTCGCTGACGATATTGCAGCGAATGCTGTCGTATGCGTGAAGATATTCGAAAATAAATATGTGTATGTGCGAGCCCTGTCGCACCGTATACAGATCTATATATGAAATATATCAAGTCTGCTGCACACACTCGTGTTCTCGTTCTTCGCCTGAGCTGAGAGTACCACTGTCACGGTCCTATACGGACTTGAATATGTGGCGCGGCTGCTATTGAACTGTAGCAAGCACGCGCAAGTATATGGTGGGGTATGAGTGCAGCAAACTGGTAGACCAGAAGTGCTTGCTTGAGCCCAATGCTCCTCATATACCTCCAGTGCCCTCACGCGTCATACGCGTTACCACCATCGGGTTGTGAACCCGAGGGCACTGGGTGAACTACCCGCATCGGCTGGTCGATATAGCCATTGATGCTCGCATGCTGTTCATTTCATGCTTGAAGCGAAGACGCGTCTTCTCAGAACACTCCGGTTCTTCAAGACTTGTCTTGCTTCGCCATCTCGATGCCAATACCTGGCCTCTCGATGACAGATGCCACTCACCTTAAGTGGATGACAGACATTATGACTGTACATGTCATAGTCGACCGTACTGACAATACTCGACGACTGTATGTCATTATGACATATGACATGACATGACATAGTATGACATGTATGACCGGTATGACATGTATGACACATGTGTCATCGGTCATATCCCTGACAGAAATATTTAAAGGGGGCTACACGCCACCCAGTTACCAACAGGTTGTCGACAACGTTTTGAGCCTGTCTGCGAAGGGCAAGTTGAAAGTGAAAACCGCCCTGTTTGAGCTGCAATCGGAAGGCATATCACCAAGCATTGGAGGTGTGTGCTTCTCTTTCCAATTCCTAACCTTGTTCCAAACTTCTTGAGCCTAAACCCTGAATAGTGCGATGCTTACACAGGTGATATTTGGTCCCAAGGCGGGATCGCAATCTTCGGAGTTCTTGTCTACTGGTTGGACGAGAACTTCAAGCTGCACGAGCGGCTCGTAGCAGCCATCCCATTTTCTTCCGTCCGTCACACTGGTGCGGAGTTGGAGGCTTCCACAAAGCGGGCATGTTCGAGCATGGGCATATGGGGAGTATTCTGAGGCTGTCGGGTCCGAAGTAGACGATGATGCGGACCCTATTCTGGTCGACACGGTGGCGGAGTTCATCCACTGCACCGTTTCGGACACGACGCCTCGCGAACATCGTCAACGGCTGGAACTGTTTTGACGGACATGAATGAATGTGTTGACCACGCCGTCGCACTCGTCGTGAAGGAGTTCCTTAGCCAACCGCGTGTCAAGAAGGTGTTCACGAAGCTTCGTGGAATGTCACGGGCATTTCAGCCACTCGGTCATCGGCTGCAAGCTTCTTTATGATTGCAAACGACGAAGCTGCCTGAACGAAAGCAAGCCTCGTCCCCAGGACAACGACACACGGGCTGGTTGGGGTGGAGTAGTAAATAATGCATGTATCGTTAGCAGGTGCGGAACGTATTTCTATTTGGAACGGGTGCTCGGTCGAACACTCATACCGATACCGTCATACGCGGGTCCGCGGCATTCGACATCACCGCTGATTCCATGAAACTGGGAACGCCTCATTATGAAAAAGTGACGATGAAGTTCCAGGAAATATCCCGATCTGACGCCCGTAACTATCGAAGATTCAACCGGACGATAACCTGATTTTTGGTTGGAATCTAAAACATCATTGGCTCGAATTTTTCGAACCAATGCCGGACCTGAATGGAAGATCGGGTATGAAAAAGTTACGATTTTAATGAAGTACTGTGAATATGATTGGTCAGCTGAGCAGCGTCTGTACGCTCCTCGCAAAATCTGGAGTAGGACAGCCGACGTCTGCAGTAGGACAGCCGACACGATGCGGCAGATCGGTATTTTTTTAATCGGAAGGCTAAAAAAGAGCATATTACGCGGCTTAATAATATAGATGGCCGCGAAGCGGCCGATGTCGCGACCGCGAGGCTAAATATTTATATTGACTTATCTCACGCCGCGCAGCGGCCATGCGACACAGTGACACAGGACCGCGAGGCCGCACAGCGGCCTCGATATAAAAGTATTCATGTGCATTCATAATTATATTCGATGTGATTATATTCATCGTAGTAATAATATAGTATTAATAAACCGAAAAACTTCAAAACTTATAAAAGAATAAATACGAGAGTACGAAAGTCAATGTGTGAAGGCTCAATATAAACCCTAAACTGCCAGTTCGCCCTACGTCGACGAGAGCTGTGGCACGACAAATCCAAATATATTAAACTAGAGCGAGTTCACTAAAAATCGAAGGCATCTAAGCCCTGGCTGAAGGATCGAAGGGTCTGCAACACTCGTAATTTGTATGGTTGAAACAAATGTATTGGCGACAGTTGTCACATGCAATATCCACTTGCTGGTAAACAGCCCTTTTGTACCTTCAAAATCGGCGAGTTCGACAATCCTCCCCGCGGCCTCTTAGATAGATCCTCCCGCGTCCCGTATCTTCTCAGGATGGACTATTTTTATAAATCTTCACCTTTGTAAACAAACAAGCTATATATAGATATATATATATATATATACAATATATATATAATTGTAATTTGGCTATCTGCCATCACAACCCAAACGCAGCGTAGTGATACTGCGTCAAGGCTACATCCAGGAGGAAAGGGGTTCGAGCCTCGTCGGTGGTGACACCAGCAGTATTTTCCCAGAGAGTATGCGTATTGGGTACAGTTCCTCCTGAACTAAATAATAAAGTAAATGCATGTAACAAGATATACAATTATCATTACGATTAGAGCCCTACAGTGACACTGGATTGTGTTATGTGTATCTCTTAAACGTTGCCGACCCTCTTTGAGAGTCAACTTTTCCCAACTATTTCTATCGTATGACTCACTGCGGGCGCGGTACTTCGTACTAGGGGGAGCCATACATGCGATGGCTCATATTAACCGTCGAGAGTTGAATTTTCTTTGGTTCTGCCGGTGGCCGGCGAAATCCCTATTCCACCCTTCAAAATGTGCCACAAACTGCCTTGAAATCACGTTAAAAAACACCCGAAATTCGAGAGTGCGGAGGGTTAACTAATATTTTTGTGTTTCATCAAAATTTTATTTTCCCACTTAAAATTTGGGACTGAGCGGCTAAAGCAACTTTATTTGAGTGTCCCAAAACCTAAGGTACTCAAAGTGGACAAGCACCCCTAGTTTGTAAGGCACACACACACACACACACATATATATATGCAGGTTGTTGAACTCCGAAAACAGTCGGACACTCGAAGGAACATAGGAAGACTAAGATGAGCTCATAAAATAACTTAGGGGTTTTATTAGCGTGTCGGAACAGTGGAAAGATGAGCGCTAACGTGGCACCTCGAGGCGATAAGAGGATATAAGAGGATCCATAAGAGGATCCACTACTCCTCCCAGTGTGGGGGTGAGAGTGGCCCATCCCCATGACACCACCACAACCCAAAGGTGTGAGGTGCCAAGCCAGGATCACAGATCACAGGCATAGGAAACCTAATCGAACACGTGCACACGAATCAAGGGGTCTTATTTAACCCAGAAAGACTCCGCCGGCGCTAACCCTGCGATGTGTGCTCTAGGGGCTTAAGCCCATGCGTGTGCCGCAGGGATCAACTGCTGCTGGCTAACATTAACATTCAGAACGTTAACAAGCGGCGGCGGTGCTCTTGATGACGACAGAGGTCGAGTGCTGCCAAAGGGAACGATTGTTCAATCAATGCCCAAGCGGGACCAAGGCCTAAAGCGGTGTGGCACCACCAGAGCGAATGAGCCGAAGTATGGGAGGCGAGAAAGTCGAGGGTGAAAATTGCGGTGTGGGCACCTCCCGTCGCACGTGACAGAAGGAGCCCAGGATGGGACAGATGCACGAGCATCACCAGCTATCGATAATGCCAATTCAGATTTGTAATCGCGAGCGGAATATCACAAGCGATCGATTCCGATTTTTTGCGCCTGGTCATCGATCGAATCCAATTAGTACCTCACTAGTACCTCGTGCTTCATGTCGATATAGCTACCCGAATCCGATTTGTCACCTCTGTTAATCGATCGATTCCGATTTGGCACCCTTGTTAACCGATCGATTAGAATTTAACACCCTTGGTAATCGATCAATTGTGATATTCCGATATCTCGGCATACCGGCAGAAGCGATATCGAATCTTGATCAATTCATTCTTGATATCAAACAAACCTGCGCCTGCAATGTTGTGTTGGGTGTACGATGGTTTGCCTTAATTTCACCTCGCGGGACGATTATGTACCTAGGCATAAATGCTGCACAGAAGCATATCAACCGGCAAAAGAACATACCATACTCAAGTACCGGTCACACGGCATGGACTTGGGGAAGCAAGTGATTTCATGTGAGCATGAGCTCCACAAGGGGAATCCAAAAACCGAAAGGATCAGTTCCAAGTCTTAAATATGGAAGTTTGAGCCAAACAGCACAGTTTAATTCTTCAAGAAAACGTGCCAGTGGTTTAATCGTTCCAAACCAATGTTGACATCACTCACATCTCGTCATGGCTTCTTGGATGGTATTTCATTTAATACAGGTGAGTTGGAAATCAGTTGTGGAAGAGAAAGGGGGTACACAAGATCCTTAAAAAGCGAACTCACTTCTTCCCTTTCAAAACATGAGACACATCAAATAGACAGACTCGTAAAGTCACTAAAACAACTATCAATATAACTGGAAAGGACTGTGCCACTAACGCAACTCTTTCAAGTACATGCTCGGGGAAAACACGTCCACTTCTGTGCTGTCCTTGCTGTCCTCTCCGGAGCACCTCTCCTCTTCCATGCCCGTCACAGGAGCATCCACCAACTTTCCAGTGGGCGAACTAAGCAGTCCACCAAAAGTTGGTGGGGAGAAGGGTGTCCACGTGTTTACAGCTCCTGTCTCACTTGCAGAATTGTCTTTCAAGTCCCCGTCCTCCGACTTGGCTTTGGTTGTTACACTCGGGACATCGGCGGAGGTGCCTGCCTCAAGAGCACTGCTTCCCGCTTCGTTCTCCTTGGTTGACGTCGGGCTACACTTTTTCTCCGTCACCTCGCTTGAGCTTGGTTTGTCAGAGCTTGAAGGCCCACCGTGGGGGAGGTCTAGGTTCTGAGTGCTAGGAGTGCTCGTGCTGGTGTTCATGAGGTACTCCATGTTGTTCAGCAACCCTGATACAGGGGGCGATCCTGCATTCTGCTCCTGCCCCACCAGTGGGCTTGCAACACCTGTTTGAGAGGTGAAAGTAATGTAAGCACACACCTGATAAACCTCCGTGACCAACAGACTGTAGAAAAAGGTGAGCAATAAAGTCAAGCAGGGAAGCAAGGAAACTCATGGGCACTCAAGAGACTTACCTGACTTGCTGAAGAGCCGTTGGGTGCCGGGTGTGAAGCCGCGGTTGGGTGTCGGCGTGAATCGTGAGGTGGACTGCTTCTCAAGCGGGGTGAGCTTGGGGGCCGGGGTCACCACCCCAGGGATACGCTGAGGAACGCTGAAAAAGCTGCTCAGGCGGCCACAGGGCTGCCACGAAACCGGCGCCGGCGAGGCAAAGGAGCTAGACACCCCGTCCGTCCCGGCTGCGACCCAAAAGCGGCTGCCCGAGGTTGAGCCCGGGGTCCGCCCTGTATCTCCTAGCTTGGAGCAAATTGACTCGTACACTGGCGGTGATGTGAAGGTGTTTCCGAAATCTGTCAAGCTGGGACAGGCTCTGATCGCCACCGGAGTAAAAGTCTTGCCGTCTGTGCTGCCAAGGGGAGACGCCTCTATCTCCGGTTTCGAAAGTTCACCCTTTTCATGCCGAGACGATGTGCTGGCCCTCTTTTTCAGGACAAGGCTGGACGAGCCACCCACCTGCAACACAACGGCAGTCCCTGTGAATATTTGGGAGAAGCCGGGTGCTGTGAATATTTGGGATAAGCCTGTGAATATTTGGGAGAAGCCGGGTGCTGTGAATATTTGGGAGTAGTTTGATGCTGTGAATATTTCCAGGAGAAGCCGGTGCTGTGAATATTTGGGAGAAGCCGGATGCTGTGAATATTTGGGAGAAGCCGGGTGCTGTGAATATTTGGGAGAAGCAGGGTGCTGTGAATATTTGGGATGAAGCCGGTGCTGTGAATATTTGGGATAGCCGGATGCTGTGAATATTTGGTGGGAGAAGCCGGGTGCTGTGGAATATTTGGGAGAAGCCGGGTGCTGTGAATATTTGGGGAGAAGCCGGATAGCTGTGAATATTTGGTGGGAGCTGGGTGCTGTGAATATTTGGGAGAAGCCGGGTGATGTGAATATTTGGGAGAAGCCGGATGCTGTGAATATTTGGGAGAAGCCGGATATGCCAGAATATTTGGGAGAAGCTGGGTGCTGTGAATATTTGGGAGAAGCCGGGTGCCGTGAATATTTGGGAGAAGCCGGGTGCTGTGGATATTTGGTAGCTGGGTGCTGTGAATATTCGGGAGAAGCCGGTGCTGTAACATTTGGGAGAAGCTTATGCTGTGAATATTTGGGAGAAGCCGGGTGCTGTGAATATTTGGGAGAAGCCGGGTGCTGTGAATATTTGGGAGAAGCCGGGTGGACCGAAGTGAGAACGGAGGGTTATGGTGACGTCTGGAGCACGTACCTGTGAGGTTGGAGAAACGAACAACGGGCGAGCCAGGTTAGTCAAACTGTCTCCGGGAGAGTCCTTTGGGTCACTCTCCACGTCCCCTACATTGTCTGCACCGCCGTTGCGCCCGGATGGGCCCGCCGCTTGGCCTTCTTGGAGAGGGCTCGCTTTGTCAATTTTGCGTCGTTTCCGCATGATTGAAGGAGAGCGGAAAGAGCGCGCCGCAGTGCGAAGTTTAGACTGAGGTGAGCGATCACAAGGTGTCGATACATACAGTAACGGCGGGGTACAAGCTGCTGTAGACATACTGCAAAACCACAGCACACCCGGAAAAGCTCACAAAATTGGGCAGAAACAAGCCCGCGGACTCGAGGCAGGTGAAATTCATTGTACTAGAAGACTCGGTAAAAGGATAAACACCGCAAACTTAGGCTAACGGGGCGCACAGGCTCTCCCAGCACCAAAATACAAACGTTGGACTCTGACTGAGCTCAGGGCAGATAACGCACATCATTTGGGAGACCCCGAGAGGGCTCATCATGGAGCGCAGCGAGGTGTGCACTGGGCTTGAATACTCGAACTGATGGTCCATCTGTGAAGCAGCAAGCCCAGACCAAGTAAGTGCCGAGGGACCTTGCCGCACAAAACCAAAGAGAAGCATGAGGCAGCAAAACGAAAGCTTTTTACTCGGTAACTGCAGGATGAAGACGGCAAGAGGTCGATCCAGGAGGGGGGACGGGGCGCTGAGCGACGGAGGTCACCTGCAGCAGGTTGGGTTCCGAAGGGACGCGTAAGGACTCGTATAGCTCCGCCGATTCTGTACTGGTGACCCTCATCTGCATCGATTTTAGCGGAGTAAACGCTTTCTCTTGAGCCACTGGCGAAGTGGTATCAGCTGCTGGAACGGGAACGGCAGAGGTGGCGGCAGCCACCGCCATAGAGGGGCCCGCTTTTTGAGCTTCGACAGGAGGCTCGACTTGGGGGCTAGCAGCGACGGCCGCCACTTTCAAAGCTTCTGACTTTCGCTTCCGTGGTTTGGAGGCTGCAACACACCCTAGGATGAGGAGGTAAGCTCAAGGTCCCGAGGGAACCTCACATGTCGGCTCGAGAGAGAAAGGCCCGCCAAACCCATCCCACGCTACAAAGCACTCTTTCATACTTTCCAGCCACATAACAGGAGGAAGCTATATGCATGTGGCAAAAAACAGAACGGTACGTGGAGCCCCGTTTGTGCTCGGCAGCCTGACAGCCCAGGCGCGCAAGCGAACCACTGCACTCTTGGCGCAGCCCTTCCGCCCAGGGAATCCAACCGGAGGAATCCGACAGCCCTACTAGGTCTGCGACCTGTTAAATTCTGGTTGCTACTGGCGATGGTGAGTAGCACTGGTTATCAAAGTAAGAGTCCCTTATGGGCTATGGGAAGAAATAGTCAACAACGGCTTACTAAAAAATCCTTCACGATACCCACATAGCGAATACGTGCCCCAACAACCGGCAAGCTGGTCGTAAGCTGGAGCTGGACGGCAATATACACAAGAAGGCTGGAAGGTTCACCTCGCCGGCTGTTAGCAGGATCCCCTGTTGTTTCAGTTGCGCCACCAGCACCTCTTTGGGCTATTGTTGTCGCAGTCTCAGATTTTACTGTTGCCTCTTTCCCAACGTCTTCCGTGGTTTCTACAGCTGCATTCTCCTCGTCTTCTTCTTCGTCCTCAGGTTTTTTCTTCATAGTACTATTCCAGTGGTTCTTTATGGCGTTGTCCGTCCTGAGTTTCGGAAATCCCCACCGCTCACGAAATAACAAACCATCCCGTTTGTAAAACCCAGAAATTGACTCGAAGTACAGTGTACGATAAGCGTGCACCCATCAGAAGTGTACGTGGGGCACACATACCTTCCCGGCAAACACTTTGCAATTTCTGCCCAACGGTTCCCGAACTGCTCGTGTGCCTGGTAGGTAAGCCCAAATTTTAGTTTAAAAAATACAGCTCGAAGCAACCTTTGGAGCGACGATCTCGTTCTCAGAAAAAATAGGGCACAGTTCGTCGGTCACCTTTTGGAGAGCTTCATCTTCTTCCGCCGTCCAGTTGTCACGCCGGATACCAGGATTCAGGTGGTTGTGCCACCTGTGGAAAGAAAAAGAGGATTAAAAAAACAAGAGTGCTTGCGTCCTGCGAACAGCTGACAATAAATATCGCTCACAACTGTCCTGTTCCCTTATTCCTGTAGGCAGTTTTTTGCGTAGTAAACAAATGCTTGCCGGCTGATCGACAAGAAATTAAGAGTCCTGAGATCAGAGGGCGTTAGGAAGCTTATGAGATAAACATACCTCTCTCGACACTGCTTGCCTATTCTTCCGGGCAGCTGCTGCGCAATAACTGACCATTTTTTGGGACCCATATTCGATACTAAAGATATGATTTGCTCATCCTCCTGAAAGACAAGAGCACGGAGTTAAGTCCCGAAGGAAGCATGATAGACAACGGAGAGCACTCGCGGCTACCGTCTTCGGAAATCGTGCAGGTGTGAAATACATGTCACTCACCTCTTTTGTCCAGGGTCCTTTCACCAAGGCGGGATTCAGAACTTTTTGCCATCGGTGAAGGCACTGTACGTCTGTACGGTCAGAGAAATATTCCGCTGTAGGAGCAAAGCGCACCAAAGCTTACGACCAGAAGACAGACCGAGAAAGCCAACAGCCGTCGTGCGAACGAACTACCCACAAAAACCCCGTGCTCTTTCTTGAAGCACCGGTGTAGAAACTACAGCTTGCGTTGTAGGAACTTCCGTGGCATTATTGAAGCTCAGAAGCTTACCTATTTTTTTCCAGTTTTTGCCTTTGTGATGAGATACAGCCCGTCGCAGGGTTTCGTCCTGCACGCCCTCAACCAACCTATCATCAAACCTAGTTTACAGCTCGAGCAGAAGGCAGAAGCAGCGATCACCAGCCTGCAGAGAGGACTTGTACTGGTGTTACAGTCCCGAACTTCAGAACTCTCGAGACAATATGTGTGCACACACTTCAGTGAGGGTAAAGCAAGAGGGCGGACCTCTTCTGGAGTCCATTTCCCTTTGGCTGAGCGCCTAGTAGGACCTCCAGTCGGCCTGCAAGTTGAATACAAAAGCATATTTAGAGATTTATCACCACTGCACTGCGCTACTCACACATCGAGTGTAGCGGCCCCAGATCGTTACCCGATAACAGGCGGCAACGTCTTCGCCGCCGAGGTCAAGCTTTCCTCAGCCTCAGTCTGTTTCATTTCACTATCCTGTGGCTCTGTCGGCTGCATCTCTTCTGCACCAGGCTTCTCCGCAATCGCCTCCATGGGCGAAGGCACCACAGGCAGAGCTTCTGCCTCTGCACTCATCATGAGTCTTCAGAGGCTGAAACACCTAAGGCAGCCTTCGAGGTAGCATTCTTCCCCTTTAATAAGAAAGTATACCTACAATGTCTCAGATATCTACACAAAGGATCCCAAAGTGCTTGCTCGGGGGTAGCAGTGACTCACGCAGTCGGGAATGATCTCAACGACCGAGGCCGCGCATCCAGCACACACATTTGTTGCATGTATTGTAAGCGTATTTCAATGTATTTCAAAAGATTGAGCATCCCTGATAAGGACCGCATACGCTAACGGCATGAAAGCGCGGCCTCGTGCGGTACTCAGCAGAGCCGACAAGCGATATGGTTTTCGTTCCACCATCGGTTGCTCGAGCTCGTCTCAAATGTTAGTAATAGAATATGGATATTACGATGTTGACACGATGTTGAGGGAAGATCAATGTTCCGAGACGGCATTTTTGTACAGAGGATTCATTTAGAGGACGTTTAGAGGAGGATATCAGGAGACCGTTTCCATTTCAATTTCATCATTCCAATCCGATCGTTACCAATTTCGAGCTTGAGTGCCACGTTCCCCTCCGCGTCAATGTCCGTTAGATTCGAGTATCCAACGATCCAGAGTTTAGTCGCTTAATCTTCACTTGAAATGTTTGAACTCTTGGATGCCTGCGAACTGAATTTGAAGAGCGGGATTTCGCGGACTAATCCAACAAATTCAAATGATGGGACCTGAGGAGTCAATTGAGAGAACTGGTGTCCAAAATAACGGACAAAAATGGATCGGGTTTATACACCAAACCGATGATGTCAATGATAGGTCAGTACGAGTATCGGAGAAGACACTAGACAGGGTGACAAGGTGTAACCGAGGTGTTTTATTGGGGCAATTTTTGTGCGTGTGTCACAGTGACACCCCGTAAATGTGTGTAGGTCTAGGTCGCGGTCGTCCCACAATCGACAATGGGACGATCGATGTTATACTAGGCTAATCGATCTAACGATCTCCACTAGGCCTGCGATCGAATATTTGACGTCATTTTGCGATCGGACGGCACTGGCACGATACGATTAGTAACCGAGTTTTTCTGATTCTGAACGATTGCAATTCTGTGTCTCTGTGAAGGGTGACACAGTAATGCTACTGACGCTGGAATTTCGTACATCTTTTTACTTATACACGATTATATAAATCTGGGCACCTCGCGCGATCGAGCCTGCCCACCATCGTCTCAACCGGATTTACCGGTGAAATTTGTCCGTTCGACCTCATTCCGCGTTTCGTTGACTTTTAATCCGTTGCTCAATCCATCTTTGGAAGCAATACGCCTATTTTATTTCGGTCGCAACATCCATTGTGTTTCGTTTTTAGGTGTTTAGTTGCACGCAATAAGTCGTTGCATGCCTACTCTTGTCCCCAGAGCTTATGGACGAAAATAAACATTTAGGGTTTGTAACTCTGTGGGTCCATAAGCTCTGGCATGACTCGGCAGGCCTCCAAATCGATGTCCTCCAAAGTGCACTCATGGGAGAACAGACTTTCCCCCACTATATGGGGTGCAGTCTCTCCTTGTTTCACCCCTCGCCTTGAGTGACCTGCAATTGCCATGTGTCATTCGTCCCGGTACCGATCGCCCGACTCGCACCGCGGATAAAACACTCAATTATTTTATCTTATGCAGCTTAGACCGATTGTGCCACCACTTGTTTTCTGGTATTCCTGCGGAATCGGTGATATATCACCTATATATCTATATTGTCAAGGTCATGACCGATGACATATGTGTCATACATGTCATACCTGTCATACCTGTCAGACATGTCATACCATGTCATGTCATGTCATGTCGGTCATGTCATATATTATTATGGCAGTCGGTCGCGTCATATATTATTATGACAGTCGGTCGCGTCATATATTATTATGACAGTCGACAGTATGGTCGACCATGACTGTACATGTCGAGTCGCGTCATATATTAATATGACAGTCGTCAGTACGGTCGACGATGACTGTACATGTCGCCAGATGATAATGTCATATCATCAGGCATCCCTGTCATCGAGAGTTCGTACGTCGAACTCGAAGATGGCAAAGCAAAGATACATCTTGAATACAAACAAGAACCATCTTGGCTTTTAAGCATGTGCGGAACACGCATGCACAGTATGAACGAACTAATCGTTATTACAATACTGGTCGTTCAACCTACGTCTCGGGTTCACAACCCAATGGCGGTACCATCTAAGATGATGGGAGACGTATGGTACAAAAGTGAGGAAGCGTTGTGCTTCAGCAGCAGATCTTCTTACAGAGATTGCACTCACAACCCGCTATTACGTACACTCGCATTGCTGTCCAACTTTGCAGTGTTTATTTGTATATTGATAATATATTCACGGCGCCTGTTTATCCCGCCGTATCAGATGGTATTCTAAAAGAAACTCGTCAAGGCACGATACTCGAGAACTCAAGTGGGTGCAGCGACAGACGTAGTATATTTTCATATTGTTCGCAGGTTTGCAGGTGGGCGCATAAGCGACAGCGCTCGCAGTGATATTGAATATCTGCAACTTGAATAATATACGCTTGCATATCGACAGCGCAGAGATTGCGCGAGGAGATTTTTCATCGCAAACATAATCGCAGCAAATAGCGTCAGCAGAGAAGTCGTCTTGATTTTATACGCGACAAGGTGTGCGCACAGCGTACGAACGCATGCAGTGATGTCAAAAATTGCAGGAATGTCACAGTATACGAGATGCAGATGCGCGCACATAAAATGATCGTCGGCACATATGATTTCATCAAGTGCGACTGGACGTACATAATTTCATATAACAGCGCGCTCGCATTCGTATGCGACGTACATCAGCAATCAGCAGTATGCGACGTACATCAGCGATTTTTGCAAATGATCCCTTCGCACTGTTTATAATAACCAGCGCGTACAATGATTTTTAGCCTGTCAGCACGATATGCATTTTCCATGATTTCATCAGATGCGATGAACGCTCGATTTTAGCGCGTACGATTCCTGATGTGTCTACATGCAGTGAGACATACATATGTGTACGCGCGTCAAAACCATCTGCATAATGATTATATACTTGCAGGGATGCTATGGACACATGATCGTTATGCTGTTGTGGATACATGATCGTTATACTGCTGTGGATACATACTCAACGTGACAGATCATGAATAATCATCAGCGTTCATGCTTATCAGAAGCATAGTAATGTGTGTGCGGAGATTTCAATGGTTACAGCATGCACACACACATATGCACACATACTCACTTGCAGTTCACCAACATGCAGTACATAAAGAGTGCATTCAGCATTTACCACATGTACATTATATGCTGAGTGACTGCAATACTGTGAATTGTGCATGATTTATCAATGCAGCTTGACCACGATAACAGCTGTAGCATATATATATCAGTTTGATCACGTTAGCAACTGGTATACTAGCATCATGCTGTAATACATGAACATTGCATAAGCATATTGCAGTGCATGCTAAATTATATTAGAACCCATGATAGTATAAGGTGCCTGAAAGTAGTCTTAACACCATAATTAGCTTGTCATGTCCTGGTGGAGCCGAGATGCTCTTCAGATCACATGTACATTCTATGGTGGATTACTGGATGGAATGCTCACCTGAGCTTCATGTGAAATCTATCCAGCAACTCATTTTGTAATGAGATTATTATGGAATTACAATAATCCCTAAACTTGATATATCATGTTAGATGTATTCAGTGCATGGTATGCTGACTATCTTACATGATGAATTGTCTAGGATATTGTAATATCCAGAACATATCCTACTGTAAAGTGTGTAAAAGTTAACACACACACACACACACTGACAAAAGTGCTAATCAGTAAGCACTGCATGCATACACACACACTGCATTGTATGTATTAACATTCACTGATTCAAAGTGAATTGATTAATTTAAATATATACTATGTGTATGATAATGTACATACCATTTTCCAAACACATGTGCGTGGAAAATGTCAGTGATTGCGATAGATAAGGGAGCAGGATAAGACAAGATGCTGTAGGGCTAGATGGAGTTATCTCCAGACCCGAAGGCAAGATACTGCACCCATTAAACAGCTGGTAACTGTTGGGTGCAGTCCACTCGTCATTCCACATATCATCGCTGGAGCAATATCAACAACTACGTTGCACATTGACAGTTGATTCAGATCTGATCAGTTCAAATGCATGCAACTCTCAGATCAGTATCTACATGACATCTGATATAGTTGTTAAGGACAAAACACACATACAAATGTGTTGTGTTAAATTGCTGTGATTGTATCAAGCAATGTCCAGATATGTTCTAAATAAGAAATATCATTTTGATAAATCTTAGAGCACAGACCTATGCTCAGAACAGATCATAGTTTGACAAATATCACTAAAGTGGATGTTCCTAACTGGATGTTCCCACTTAAGTTGATAACTTATATATCACCAGAATGTACATTTACTGTTATGGGTTTAAATCAGTAAAACCCAGAAATGCTATCAACCATAGATGTTGATATACAGCACAATTCACTTATTTGCCATGAAATTTATCATGTGCCAAAGTGAAGTTTATTGCAGTGATTCTGTACTTTACATTCCACATATACACTGAGATATGTCACCGAGGCAATATATCAGATAGCTGAAAAAGCTGTAAAATGGGTAAAAATGCTCCACGCATGATTTCAAAATGAAAAATGTGTGCCCATTTTATTTTAAATTATGATTCTATACCTATTCAGGTATCAGAAAAACATAATGACCATGGTCATATCTCGTGTAACACCCTAGATATTAGGTGTGTAATATATAGGGGTATACATGTTGGCTGTAACAAAATACGTAAAAATGCTCCACGCATGATTACAAAATGAAAAATGTGTGTGGATTTTTTTTGCTGATCTGATTATTCAGCTATATCTGAATATTCCCTGATTTATACAGCACTTGTAACACCCTGTAACACCCCTAAAATTAAATGTGTGTCTCAGGGGTGTAACGTACCCTCTGAAAACCACCATACATTTATTCAGGTATTAAATGCAGTTTTGCTTAAAAACCTTTGCAACAAAATTATACTGCTTATTTTTTACCTATATTAGGGTTACACATACCATGTAACACCCTAATCATACTATTGGATGTATGGGCCACTGTAACATTACATGCCCTAAAATGCTACTATAATTTCGATAAACTTCGTATTTAGCATTAACATATCATGCTGTTTTTGACACAAACATGATTATGTATCGGGCAACAACCCAAGAACTGTGACAGATGATTCCTATAAGGAATGCATGCTATTTTGAGGTATTGGCAATTGACAACTGCCACTATATCACACACTTCCTTGAGGGGGGAAGAAGGTGGATATGTATATATACTTACCTCATTATTATGTACGAATATAATACATGTATGTAAACATACCGATATACCATAAATAACATATAAATCACACAAACTCAGTTAGACAATTAGCTGAAGGTATTTTTTGTGCTGTGTTTTGTTTTTAGATGGTTACTATCGAAGAGGAAGAGCATGAGGTTCCTGATATCAACCCAGATCATTCGACTTGGTTTTTCGACATACTTGGTTCATACGATGCATACAGTCGGTTTAAAATCCCGAAGTGGATCGCTGGTTATGCCGATACACTAACCAGATATGACCACATAGGCTATTATGACAACATCAGTCGCATGAAGCCAGATATGAGCCGGTACAAGGATCCTGCCAATGAGCCTCAGGCACCAGAAGCAGAGTATATAGCAGACAGTCCTCCGATGGTCTTTGTAGATCCAGATGCAGATTCAGTACCAGCACCAGCTCCACCAGCTTCACCCAGTTTGGTCCCCAAGGTGAAAATGACACCACCTAGGGAATTCAAAACAGGACAGGACGCAGAGGTCTGGTTGGATACAGTGGACAGATATTTCCAGTTCACTTATCCAGGTGTCAATGATAAGGATTTGATCACAGTGTTTCTTACTCTCATACAGAATAATGATAGACACTATTTTCGGGTCTTCGCAAAACAGCCATATACCACTTATGAGATGGTCAGACAGACGTTCCTCAGACAATTTGGTAATCCTCATAAGAGATCGGTAGCCAAGAAACACCTAATGGCACTGACTCAAGGAACCCAAACCTTTGCAGATTATTTGCGCACATTTACATCACTGGCTTCTTTAGACTGATTTAAATGATGTGCTAATAAAGGACAGATTCGTCACCAGCAGTGGTGACAACGGAGCCGGGTTCAACCCGGACCCGTCGAACGGAGCCACGAAAAATCCTGGCTTTGGCTCCGATCGAGTCTAGAATATCCTGGCTTCGCCACGACCCGTCTCGATCGGGGCTTCAAAATATCTGGCTTTGGCTCCGATCGAGCCTAGAATTACCTGGCTTCGCCACGACCCGTCTCGATCGGAGCTTCAAAATATCTGGCTTTGGCTCCGATCGAGCCTAGAATTACCTGGCTTCGCCACAACCCGTCTCGATCGGAGCTTCAAAATATCAGGCTTTGGCTCCGATCGAGCCTAGAATTTCCTGGCTTCGCCACGACCCGTCTCGATCGGAGCTTCAAAATAACTGGCTTTGTCTCCGCAAACCCGTCGGGTTCGTCAAGATATCGCCAGCTAAAACCTAAAATTATCCAATCACGAAATGCCAAATCTTGGTGAGGCCGTCGCCGCCACTCGACATTTTGCCACGATATACAATTCCGTATTCATTTACTAAATCGCATATCATACTATCTAGCTCACTCAAACATGTCCATATAAACACTGCATCCTCCCATAAAGCTCAATTTTACTCCGAGTCCCGTCACCTATCCGGCTATCACTTATCCAACTCGCAAATAATGTCAGATAAGAAGATACAAGCGGCGTTGCCGTGCGAGGTGGTGAAAAGGTACCCTGGGAAGGAGCAGGTAGATCTGTCAGTTCAAATTCTTATTCCTGGACATTGGTTCAATGGCCTAGTAGGGGCCGAGAAGGCCAAGAAATATACAGCAAGCGCTGTAGAGTACGCAAATTGTCGCCAATTTGGAGCCGCAAGATCCCTGGTCAAGACCGAAGCGATCAGATTTCAGGTGACAATTGTACGCCTCCCCTTGGAGAGCTAGAGTTTCCAACTCTTGCAAAGTGGAACTATTGCAAAGTGGGGCTCATTGTTGACTGTTGAGCGCTCCGAGACATTCTGATTTCTGAACAGTCCGAGACATTCTGAACTGTACCATGCTCACATCACTTTGCACTATTTTTCTTAGGTGGATGCAGACGTCCTTGAGAGCCCCGACCATGAGGGCTATTGGATACGACTGGATCAATGAAACCGGTTTCGCCACGACACCTTCAAAGACGATCGCGCAGCAGAGCTTCGCTTCATTCCAGCAAGCAACCTACATTCCGTTGCCCCTTCATCTGATTCCGCTTCCCCAGGATCCGCCAGTGCGGCAACGCGTGCTCCTGTGTACGAATACTTTAACCCACTTGGAGACGCTATACATGTCCCTCAATCTGGTAAGCACAAGGGCAAGAAGCTGAAGTGCTCATTGTGGAAGTGTGGGTTATGCAAGGCTGGGCAAGCTGATGGAAGCGGAGTACAATCGCCAACTCCGTTTTCGTGCTGCCCACCTGTTGAGCAAGAACTTGGTGTGGGCCCCCGGTGTGGCGACCGGTGCTGAAGAACCTGCTGTGAACAGTAAGGATGCGACCGCTACGGTGGATGTTGCACAACCTGTAGTGAAGAGGAGGAGGCCTTTAACCCCTATGGAGCGGATGGAATTTTTTGCCAAAAGCACTAGTTTCACAAATGTGCCGTTTTCACGGTATATGGTACCTCGGTAAGTGTGGGTGATTCGTTACATGTTCCATAACTCCTATAAAGTGATTTTGATCTATAAAATACATGATCGCATTATATATACAACGATATATCGGTGATATACAAGCCAAAACACACGTTTTCCAGCAATCAAAAATGTCAAAAAGCAGTTCTCACAACCGCTTATTCGAGTATTAGGTCGCACCTCGACCATAAAACAATCGCCTTTACTTATGCCTTGAAATTGGTAATGGTGGCTGTAGTTAAACGCACTAATATATCGAAATATTCAAGCAATAAGGTGAAAAAAACATCAAAAAACAACGAGAAAACATCATTTGTCAAATGTTTTCCATACTTAAGGCCATATTGTGTGTTTTCGGGGGAAATCGACTGTTGGGAAAGTAAGTATTGCCCATATGAGGTGCATGGTCATTTTATATGATACTGGTCACTGAACCAACAAATTCTTGTCGATGAATGGCATCTACTCCTCGATTTTGCGCACTTTAACCCCTACCCCGGTATGCGCTTCGATATCGAAGCAAACGGCTTCTCCGTTCTCGAGCATATTGGCCATTTCATTGCTAAAGGAGGCTAGAATCAACTGGGCAAGCTACCAGCATCCACATGTGCGCACAACTTCGAAACTCCATTACATGTCGCACGCATATCGATATGATATATATCTCTCACACTGCCATTTTCACTAATAGAAACCCGTGAAAACTTGCCATTTATGACTAAGCATACACATGAAAACGAGCTGCGAATGCGCATGAATCCGAGAGTAGCGTGCACATGCGATATCAAGCTGGTCATATATCATGCCGTGGATACACCGCATCACTTCACCGTCGATCAACGTGGGATAGTGTGCCAATCATAAGCAAATCCATGATAACACATACGAACCCCGGCTTAAGTATGGGAAAACATTTCTTAAGTATGGGAAAACATTTGGAAAAAAACATTTTTGTTTGTTTTTTTGGTATTTTTTCAGTGGGAAAAGCTATATACAAGGAGATATAGACACTTTTTGCTCAAGAAGTGAGTGAGGCATATCTTCGCATGGGCAAGGCCGATGGTCTCATGCTAATCCGGTGATCCATAAGTGGACATTTAAGTCACGAGAGGTGTATTTGTAAAAAGACGAGGTCTGAAAAAGCGAAAATTCGTGGGATATATTGAAAATATTTTGGTATATATAGTAGATAAACTTGCTCATAATAGCTTAAAATGATTCGTGGTATAGTTATGAACAACATGCACCATCAAGCGAATGCAATTTTAGTCGCATCCGGTTGTATGCCGCATATTCGTGAAAGGAGTCATATTTGACCGATAAATTAGTACCGGGTTAGGGGTTAAGATATTTTTGACCCAAATTTCATGCCTAGAAATAAGCAACTTTGGGGATTTTATTACAACAAAATTGCCCTTGGGTGAGATATATATACTAAGTATATGTGTAGAATAAATTGTTGAGTATTATATATACCTATTGCAACGGGTGCGCGAAGCTTGTATGGCCGATTCCGACAAGTGCTATCGGGCTGAGAAATGACTCCAAGCTTAGAGTTTGAAGTGGTTGTACCGTATACGGTACAAACCGCTCCATAGGGGTTAAGCCATCTTTCTAAGAACTTTAGTGCGCGTGAGGTTCCCATGGCCACAGCTTATGATAATCCATCCTCGCGCGTAACGGCCATCGTCAATGCTGAAAAGGTTGCCTTCGAAACGTTGAGTAAGGCGGCTCTTGCAAGTGGTCTTTACCTTGACACGCAAACACAGGAGTTCAATCAGCTCGGTTTTTCAGTGACAATGAGAGGCAAATTCCTATTCACCTGGCAGTGTATTGTGCCGATTGCTGCTCTAAGAAGGGGGCCTCTGCAACGGTTGAGCATGTTTTCAGTGGGGCAGGAACATTACTTGCAGACTATCACGCAGGGTCATTGTCCCCTCAGATGATGCAAGTCTACATGTTTGTTCGCGCCAACTGGGTGTATGAGTTTTTGCGCCCCTCTACAGATGAGATAATTTCAGAGTACAAAAAGCGACACGGGTCTACTCCCATAGAAGATGTACTTTCAGATGATGAGGGTGAAGAAATTGTGGAATGTGAAGTGTAGTATACTTAGAACGTTAGAAGTAGCATATGTTGTATAGCTGTTGCATTTGGCGGGCTTGTACTGTGTGAAAGAAATAGACTGTGTTATTAAGTGATATCATCCTTGCTAGATTATTTGCTATGTATGTGGTAACATTACTTCCTGAAATTCTTCGTTGTTCCGGCTCCGTAAACTTGTCATATTCTCGGAGCCTAGAAATCTCTGGCTCCGTCTCGGTCCGAGTCTAAAATCCCCTGCCTCCGTCTTGACCCGTCTCGATCGAAGCCTAAAGAATCTTGACTCTGTCTCGGTCGGATTCGTAAAAATCCTGCCTCCGTCTTGACCCGTCTCGATCAAAACCTATAGAATCCTGACTCTGTCTCGGTCGGAGCCATAAAATTCCTGCCTCCGTCTTGACCCGTCTCGATCGAAGCCTAAAAGATTTGGGCTTCGGCTCGGATCGAGACAAACAAATTCTGGATCCGAACGTACGGAGCCGGACCCGTTGTCACCACTGGTCACCAGTATGGATTCTGATCTCCGCAGACAGTTCCAGCTCAGATACCTGACAGAAGAACAGAGGAACAATCTGTCGTGGCAAGAAACCACACAGATATTGCTTGATTTGAACTACGTCATTCACTCAAAGCAATCAGAAACCCTTCACTATCGGGGTCAGAAGGAGCAGTCATCTGGAGGTCCAGCCAAGAAGGATAAGGACAGAGGACGTGGCCAGAAGCCATATGACAGATCCAACAGAAATCGGAATTGGAATCAGAGTGGCAGCCAGAACTCCAATCAGAATCGGAACAAAGGAAAAGGTGGTAAAGGCAAGGGCAAAGGAAAAGGAAAAGGAAAATCACAGAATGATAAGACTTGCCATCGTTGTGGTCGTCCTGGTCACATCGAGAAGGATTGTTGGGCCACCAAGACCGATGATGGAAAACAGATCAAGGGAAAGCCACCAGCTCAGAATCCTTTTCCGAATCAGAGACAGCAGCAGCAAAATCAGGGTGCTAAGGATGGGTCTGGCAAACTCATCAATACGATCAACACCTTGGTCAAGGAAATGAAAAGTCAACACAGCATCAATGCAGCAGTTGCAACTCCAGATCCAGTTCCATCAGCTCCAGCTCCTCAGGGAAACTCTCAGGGTACTGCACAGGTACCGGTGTTGAGAGCACCCCGAGGGTAGATCAGCCTGAAGATGCCACTGAAGCAAGTGGCCGGGTTGAGAGTATCTCAGAAGAAGTCCTTTCCAGTCTGACATTACAGTTTCAGCAGATGGACAATCCCTCAGAGCACATCGCACAGATGCAGTCTCAAACAGCACAGCTGAAATCACAAAAGAAGCTGTTGTTGTATAAAGGGAAAGTTTATGGACAGAGTACTCACATTTTGGTAGATCCAGGAGCCACATCGTCTTTCATCGACAGACAGTTCGCTGCTCAGCTTGGTATAGCTCCCACAGATTCTTCATCATTTTCAGTGGGATTGGCTGGAGGAAGCCAACTACCATGCACATCCTATCTTCCCAAGGCTACATTTTCTCTGGGCAAGTATAAGGATGCAGAAGATTTCTACATCATTGACATGAAACCATTCACTGTCATTCTGGGTCAAGATTGGTTGGAGAGGAGGAATCCACACATTGACTTTCAGACCAAAAATCTGACGATCACTAGGAAGCATTCATCAGGCTCCAGTATTCGCACAGTATTGTCCAGAGTTGAGCAGACTCCAGACTCAGATGACCTTCCTGAAATGGAATTGGTCAGCGCTACCACCATGAGAAAGCATCTTCGTCGCATTCGATCCAGTTGGTTCGGCTGAAGAAGCCGTAGCTTATCTCTTCTTTCTCTCAGAGGTCGACGGTGAACTGGTCTTTGCAGCATCAGACTCAGACACCACTATGGAAGACCCCGAGGTCACAGCAGCACGTGATCAAGTGAAAGAAGACTTTTCAGACATATTCCAGGAGGATCTTCCAGCTGGTCATAGGCCAGAACGGTTTGAAGGTGGTTATCATCGAATCAACATTGAACCTGGGCATAAGCCACCATCACAGCCAGTACGTACCATTCCAGTACCCATGATGGAGGAGCTCAAACGGCAAATCATTAAATATGTCGAGTTGGGTATCCTTCGTCCATCATCATCACCATATGGGTCCCCAATCATCTTCGCTCCTAAGCCAGGGGGAAAGTGGAGGATGTGTTGCGATTATCGTGCCCTTAACAATATCACCATAAAGGACACATATCCGTTGCCACCCCATGATACCCTTCTTGAACAGCTTAAGGGAGCACGCTGGTTCAGTAGATTTGATTTCAACCAGTTCTTCCACCAAATCCCCATTCATCCAGACGACATTCATAAAACTGCTATTCGCACCAGATACGGTTCTTATGAATGGACAGTTATGCCTTTCGGATTGACCAATGCTCCTGCAACAGCACTTCGTGTAGGAAACCGGGCATTCTTTGACTTCATCGACCAGTTCCTTGTCATATTCATGGACGACACTATTGTATACAGTCCAGATTTTGACAGCCATGTGAAGCATGTTCGACAGTTCCTCCAGCGTTGCAGAGATCACCAGTTCTACATCAGGCCTTCCAAGGTGGAGTTGTTCGTCAGATCTATAGACTTTATCGGACATCACATCTCTGAAGCAGGCCTATCCATCATCGAAGACAGAATCCGAGCAGTCATGGCAATTCAGCCTCCAGTGTCTTATGGTCCTACCGTTGGAAAGCAGCCTCTACGCCGTATGGCTAAAGATGGCAAGTCATCCCTTCGGTCATTCTTGGGCATGGTCGGTCAATTTAGGAGATTCATACCAAAGTTCTCCAAAGTTGCCGAGCCGCTCAATCGTCTCCTTAAAGATAATGCAGAGTTTGTCTGGGAAACTGAGCAGCAGCAGGCATTTGATAACCTCAAAAGTGCCATCTGTAACGCTCCAGTATTGCAGCTTCCAGATCAGAAACTGCCATCTATCATGGAGGTCGATGGATCAGGCACACACGTTGGTCAAGTAATACTCCAGGATCAAGGAAAAGGTATGAAGCCATGTGGTTATCACAGCGTCACTCTATCCGATACACAGAGACGTTGGCCTATTCCTGAGATCGAGCTATTTGCCATTGTGGAAGGCTTCCGATTCTTTCGCCACATCTTGTTGGGAGCTCCTGAGACTATTGTACGCTCAGATCATCAGCCACTGGTTTATTTCCAGACCAAATCCACACTGAGCCCCAAACAGGCACGGTGGTTGGATGAGCTCTCCGAATACAACTTCCGTATAGAGCACATTGCTGGCGAGAAGAATAAGGTTGCAGACGCACTCACGCGTATCTCTGCACTTTTTGAACTCACTGATTGTCTTCATCATATGGACATCAGCGAGGTCATTCCATCTGCAGATCCTACATTCATTGCTCTTATATCATCTTCATCAGCTCATCAGCTACACGACATCATTATATCCGAGTATGATCGTGACACATTTGCACAGACTATTTTGGCTAAGCTGACATCATCGACTTCGTCACAGTCAGTCAGCAGCTACAGCTTCGAGCTCATTCAGGGGTTGATCTGTCGCAAACGCGTGCATGTGATGGTACAATCTCGAAATCGAACGGACTTAACACTCGCGACTGATCATAAGCATCATTAATATCCACTGGTGCCGGTAACTGATCGAGCAATTCTCAACACAGCATAAGATTGTAGAGCTACAAAATTTTTAAAATTCTGATACCCTGTTATCGAACGCTGAACTCTTACATGCAAGCCCAGATTCCAACATGAAAAAGTATGAAAACAGCAGTAAAATATATCCGTCAAAATTGATATTATATCACAAAATACGAATTATTGTGTGTACAAAAGCTGTGAGCAGAACTGTCTTAGCACTCTAGCACTGGCACGCGAACAGCCACCTAGTACTTGCGAAGGCAAAACAATAATGAGTCCACTAGCCTGACCTTCGGTCAGAGTCTACTTATATCTCAATGTCCTGTCACATTTCCCAAAACCGTAACGGGTTCTAGCCCTTAAATCTTCATCTGGCCAATGGAAAGTCATTATCCCATGCCAGCTCTAACAATGTTACCGTTTACCGCATTCTGACTGACACGTCAGCGGCAAAGGAGTCACTGCCATCTTCGTCTTATCATTCTCTGGTCACCTGATGGTGACTATATCTTCTCTGACAAGTCTGCATCTCACAGATGGTCATCTTCGTAAAGCCTGTCATGCTGTCACCACTGTCATGCGTGTCACCAGCTGAACAAACCCGGCGCGGTACCATGAGAAGCCGGCGTTTGTTACAGCTGTCGCAAACGCGTGCATATGATGGTACAATCTCGAAATCGAACGGACTTAACACTCGCGACTGATCATAAGCATCATTAATATCCACTGGTGCCGGTAACTGATCGAGCAATTCTCAACACAGCATAAGATTGTAGAGCTACAAAAATTTTAAAATTCTGATACCCTGTTATCGAACGCTGAACTCTTACATGCAAGCCCAGATTCCAACATCCCCCATCTGTAGCTGCTGCGTGCAGTAGCACAGACTCAAATGTGGGCTTGCTCAGCATACTGGGTCGTATCACCATCTGCCATGAACTTGCCCAAACTGAAAGTGAACATACCAATGCCTTCACCTTCTCCGCCTTGTAACATTCTGGCTCTGACCAGTGGGTTCTTGAACACCAAGACCCACATACACCTGCGGCCAATAGGTCCATGTTCCAGATGCCCAATCACATGCAAGCGTCCTGTCTGACTCAATCGTCTGAAGTACGCAGCCCTGCTCTCGGTCATGTCTGTTAAATAGTAAGATGGAACATGGACACATGCCACCACACGACTGGCCATTACTGCCAACGGGAACGCGATATCCAGCGCTGCGAACCAAGGCGAAGTCACCACTGCGTCACAGACACCATACTTCTCCTTCCATATGCGATAATTACCCGGCTGAAGTGCATCATGCGCCTCAGGCCAACCCAACTGAGAGTTCCAGTCATTGTTCATGAATCTCAACTGCGGCCATTGCTCTACCATCACCTCACTGATGACCCCAGTGCCTGCCCACGGGTCCCACACGCCATTGACGGACTTCCAGTCCACCTCTGTCGCCAAACGCCTCACCTCAGAGGGCACTGTGATAACCAGTTCGAGCCCCCACTGCAGCGCGCTGGCTTCTTTCACCTGAGCCTTGGTCATGTGCCTCAGCTCTCCTCGTCTTTCAACTTCTTCTTCAGCCAGCGCAGGCATAAGAGGTGCATCCCTCAGATGTCTTGCCATGGCCTTCTGCTCCCGATATTTCTTGCTCAGCACCGTGCGATGCCCCTCATTCCAATGCCCTGGCATGAAGACCTGCACAGCCTCAGAGAGCTTGTCCTGCCTTCCCCAGTCAATCTGATCAGGCATGCCCAAGAACATGTCCTCCTCCTTCAACAGCATCTCTCTCGATGAAATGGCATGCCAAGGCTGGAACTTGTCTCCCTTCACCACCCGACGAGGACCCACGTCTGCTGGCAACAGGCGCATCTCCGCCGACAGCTTCTCATTCAATTGCTGCTCCTTCATGCCCAATTTGTCCTCTAGGGCACCAGAGCTCTCGTCTTTCTGGGTCTGCACCTCGGCATTGGCGGCTTGCCTCCCCGTGCCTGAGCACATGGGGCATAGCCACTCACCTTCTGGTACTCCATCCAGTGCTGGGGTCAAACACCACAAGTGATACCCCCTGTTGCACGTGTCACACAACAGCATCTCTGCCTCCCCATCGGTCTTCCTGCAAACTTCACATGCTAGGTGCTTACTGGGAACGGCTGCACTGCAGTCATACTGATCCTTCACCTGTAGGTGACATGGCGCGATGCTCTGCACGGTGCTCTTCTCTCTTAACCTGGTGGCGTCCTCAAGCACCACCACACCATCTCGCTGTATCTTAACCAGCTTCAGGATGGCGGATTTGGTCGCGACTTCCATGCCGCTGCGGGGCTTCTGCCTGATATAGACGAAATCACCCACCTTGAACTGGTGTGGACTAGGCTCGTAGCCCCCACCCCTTCTCCTTTCGTAATGTAATGCGTCACGATGCTGTGCGACCTCCAGGCTGCAACCAGCGTGTACCATCAATCGCCTCACCACCTGTGCTCTCTGGTGGAGGTCCTTGACTCTGGCATCCTTCTCATCTTCGACCTCAACAGCAAAATCTATGCTGGGTGCCCGTTTCAAATCAGGCGGCACTACTGCCTCTTGGGCGAACAACATGGTGAACGGCGCCACCCCCGTGGACTCCTGGCGTGCTGCATTATAGCTCAGCACTAGTGGCCAGAGCTGCTCATCCCACTCATAATCGAGACCCTTCTCCAAGGCAAGCTTCTTAAAGCAGAACTTCATAGTGCGTACCACTCGCTCGGTCAGCCCATTGCCTTCTGGTGAGTCTGGCGAGGTGACTCGCCGGTCAATCAGGCAATCTCTGCACAACTGCTTGAACTCGCCTTCAAACTCCTTACCTCCATCCACCAAGCATTCTGCCGGCGCACCAAACACAGCCAGGACATGACTGCGAAATGCCGCTGCGATGGTGCTCGCCTCCTTGTCGGGAATGGGCACGCAGACTATGAACCTGGTGTAGTGCTCGGTCATGATGAGCACTCGGTTGTTGCCAGATTTGGTCTCTCTCCTCGAAGGCCATGCCAAATCCAGCGACCAGCGATACATGAACGACACGATCTCAAGGGGGGACAAACATGCCTCCTCTCTCGCATAATGAGTCTTCACACGCTGACAGGTCTCACACTGAGTGACCACAGCCTCCACGTCTCTCTTCAAATCGGCCCACCAATGGCGCTGCCACAAAAGATGCTGCGTACGCCTTATGCCCCAATGTCCCGTTCTGGAGTGGTATTCCTTGACCAACGCGAGACGGTCAGCAGGCTTAGGTATTCTCACCTCCTTGCCCGACATAGTGACCATGTAGATCTCGTCCGTGGCCTCGTCCCATCGATGTCGTGCTGCTCGCCTCCTTACTCGACGAACTTCCTCTTCGGGCAACCTCACTCTACCATTGGACTTCAACCATCTGAGGCACCATGCATCATCGTGTACATCTCGATGCTTGTCACGATCTACCTGCTGCTCGGCCACGCTGGCCATCAGGTCCTCGAACCTGGTGGTACACGTCAACCTGGGGAGCCTCATCTCTGACTCTCTGGTAGGCGGACTCCAGGCAGGCACATCCACGTGCGCTGCTGGGATCGCGCCCTCCTTCACGAAGTGGTTCTCATGCCTCTGACGATACTGCGCCATGGTGTAGAGCTGCCACTCGTTCTTCTTCTTCTTCTTGGTTCCAGCCTTCTGTCGCCGGGCTCCAATTCCTTCTGCGCCTTTCTGCCCTTGCGAGCACATTATCCGCAGCTTCTCCTCCCAGTCGCGATGGGTCATAGTCTTCGCCACCTGCCGGGTATATGCGTTCGAATTCTCAACCCATTCCGCCAGCAAAGCTTGCCTCTGCTGAAGGTCCGACCTCTCGTGGTCCGCCCAGTTGTTGTCTACAGCGATGGGCTGTCCTGGGGAATTCTCCGCCTCTGGGGATTCCTTGCTGTGAGGAAGCCCCTTCCTGCTTGCTTCTGCGACTGCCATCAGCAGTTCCATTGCTCTGCGATCCATGGCCAGGCCCAGAATGCTCGCCAATTCTACGTCGCTTAGGCCGTCGGCCATGCGTAGCTCACTTGCGCTGTAGCCCATGGCTCGCGTCTTTTCTTCGAGGTTAACTTCTCGAGATTCTTCCTCGGCGTCTTCGCCGTCCTGGTTGCGCACCACGGTGCCCATCCTCGCTCTTCTGAACGCTCTCGACCCTTGCGTCGCCATGATGGTGGGTAATGCCCTCAATGGTTCTCCCACCACGTTCACCACGTAGTGAGGCGCGCGGTCTGTCCTTATCACTGGCCTGGGATGCCAGCCCTTGCATATGATTGACGATACAATTCGTCCTTCTGGTCTCACCACCTTGCTCATGACGGAGCGAAACTGGTGGCTCTGGAACAAGTTGCTCCAATACGCCCGCAACCGATGTGCGTAGGCGCCTGCTTGTGCTGCATCAAAGGACACTGGTCTACCAATGACGCTGGCAATGTACGGGAACACCTCGTCCCTGATCTTGGATCCAGGTCTGTGTGACAACGGAGAAACATTTTCCAGGATATAGCCTGGAGGCCTCTGCCGCTGCAGCTGCTGGAGTGTGGACAGAAGCCTGACCACTTCATAAAATATTTTGCTGTGCCTGCCATCCAGGCCTGTGAGTGTTCCAGCAGGGGAGAGATCCTGACATGGGAACCCACATACCATGACCCACTGGCGTCCTTGAAGAGCTCTTGCTCGTA
>LGRX02025169.1:0-19094 GCA_001247695.2 Cymbomonas tetramitiformis | reverse complement strand
AATGCCTTGGGTTCACAACCCAATTGTGGTTGCATCTATGAGATGCGGGGCATTGCGTAAAATGAGGTAGCGTTGGGCTACAGCAGTCACTTCTGAAGAAGCACTGCACTCATATCCACACGCAAACGCTGCGTGAGCTATTAACGTTCCATAATAGCCTCGCTATATATCATATATCATATCGCTTCCAAGCGAACCCTTAAGAGTGGTATTCTCCGACTCGTCAAGGCGACGAACTGAGGACGCATAAAGTGTGAGTGCAGTAGTAGAGATATCGAATTTTGTGTGCGCAGGTTGCGGATCGCATATTTCAAACAGGCGTCGCAGTCGCACATATATCAACATATCTCGCATAATATCGACCGCTGCGGAATAAACAGCGAAATCAGTGCGCGAGGAGACATCGTCGCAATCGCATTTGTTCGCATACACGCCGTCTGAGATAACAGCGCAAGAAGGTGTGCATACAGCATGCCGATCGCACATATGCGCTGCCATCATTCGTAAAATTGTTCGAGATTCGACAAACTGATGCGCAGATGCACAATTCGTCATCAGTGTGTGTTTCGTATACAAAATGGCATTCGTATCATATGCCGTACATATATGCGACGAGATATGATCACCATTCGCAGCGCGCACATCAGCGATTCATCAAAGTCGCAATAAATCGCAGTTTGCAGTTTTGATGCGTATACTGATCTCGTCATCGAAAAATCATCATTTCAAATGGTCGCAAAAATCACTTGTCGACGTGCGCATGATCATTTTGCTTAACAGAATATGTATACACCTGCTAGACGCATCATAAGAGATGACGCGCGATGATGATGGTATACATATGCAGCATGCTACAATATCTGTGATTCTCGCACATAAAAGATGATGCTCATTCACTGGCAGATTTGCATACAACTTTGCAGTCATATGTGTGTAAACTACACACACACAATCATAGTATGACAACAGATGAAGTGGATGCTATGCAATCATATACGTGTCTACAGCAAATATCATAGTGTGCAGCAAAAATCACATATGTGTGCAATCATATGAGTGTGCAGTGATTATAATACTTGCAGCACTACACACACGCACACACACGCACACACACTTGCAGTATATACTAAACATTCAGTATATACCAAGTGCATGCACCATTCATTACTATACTGTGCAGTGATAACATGCAGTTTGATTTCACTTTGTATACAGTGACATGTGCATACATTTATGCATTCAGCTTGATCACGATAGCAGCTGTCATGCATAAACCAGCTTGACCACGATAGCAGCTGGTATATATGGTCTCATATAACAATGCATCAGACATTGCACATAAGCATACCTGCTGTGCATATAAACTATATTTGAACCATATGGTGTAAGGTGCCTCTTCAGTGGTCTTAACCCCTAAAGGGCGGATGGAATTTCTTGCAAAAAACGGTGTTTTGGGGATTGTAGGCATTGTCGCGTATCGCGGACATCGGTGTGCATTCACGTTATCATGTATGCTGTGTATGGCCACCATGTAACTTTAAGAGCGCCATAACATGCATCCGTGCACCATATATATTCAGATTTTCGGCATATCCAACCCAATTTTCATGATTTTGGGACATGTGAAATTTCTCCAATCTCCTATTACAACTTACATTTCGACTTCGTTGGGTGACTATCTTCATGAAAACTTGGGGATTGGTCACATGAACATATTCCCACCCGGTAGCGCACCTGTATACCGGCAAATATACCGACTATGAGCAAAAACGCCCCCCAAAACACCCAAAAAACACTTAATTGTAAATGTTTTCCATACTTAAGGAACGTGCTTTCCCATACTTAAGCGCAATTGAAGGCGATTGCTTCCTATTTGTGGGGATATATAGCATGTGTCATGCAAACAACCATGCAGGGGACGCTAGTGGACATTGGGCACGCGACATGCCTTCACAACTCCACCCAATTGGGCGGGATCGTCGGGTGTAAGCCTTGATTTCGTATATTTTAAGACAAAATTCAAGCTCTAAAAGGCAAGTTTTCAAGAATTGTCGTAATTGAAAATGTTGCTATGTGAGATATATGTCCTATATGGACTACCCATCCCAGTGATTAGTCATTTGCGACATACACACAGGTAGGTGCACGCGCCTTGGAATGCATATTTCGGCAAGCCAAGGGCATGTAGAACCACTTGGATGCACATTCCCACAATCGAATCCGTCCGTATACGGTACAAACCGCCCTTAATAATAATCCACAATAATTAGCTCAGCATATCCTGACGCAGGATTTGGGATGGATATACTGTTCTATTGTGGATCACTGAAAGGAATGCTCGCCGGAACCATGTGTAAAATATACCCAAGCAACTCATCACTGCAGATGAGATATGCAGGATTACAATTACTAACCAAGCTGATATACATCATGTTAGATACACTCTGTGAGTGGTATACAGATCATCCAATGTGATAGATCAACTTGGTATTGTAGTGTAATGAATCAGCAATTACCTATATACAAGTGTGTGTAGTAGCATAAATCCCACACACACACACACACACACACACAGTGTACTCAATCAGAAAGTACCGTACATAAGTCATTGCATACACAAGTCACCGCAACTTATGTATTGATGTAATACTGATATCATTAGGTATAATGACATTGCACTGATTCACAAGTGTAATAATCAAGTCACTGACACTACTATGTAAGTTGACAACACACTGACTCGAAAGTGTAGTGGTCAAATATCATATCAACACATAATACATAGTACCATCCAGCTAACACATGTGCGAGCTGGATGTCAAGTGATGGCGATAGATATGGGACAGAATCAACCAACATGCTGTAGGGCTGGATGGAGATATCTCCAGACCCGAAGGCATTATACAATGCTCAAAAAGCAGCTGGTCACTGCTGAGCATTGTCCATTCGTCCCACTCACTATTGCTGGAGCAACAACAACTACTACAATGCATTATGACAATTGATACAGAACTGATCAGTCCAAAATACATGTAACTCTTCAGAGCAGTAACTATATTGACATCTGATAGAGATTGTTGTGGACATTACACACACACACTGTTGTGTGTGAGAGACTGCTTAGATATATTTATCAAGCTTTGTCCAAATCTACTTGGAAACTAAAGATATCATTTGATACTCTTTCAGTAAGTAGATAATAGGTTCTGACAAGTTATCACTTAAGTTATCACACTTAAAGTTGATACACCTAAAATATATCTTGGTCCACTTTTCTATGGGTTTAAATCAGCAAAACCCATATGTGTGTGCAACCACACATACTGACCATCAGATATCTTCACTAAAAAGCCATGAAAAATGTCATGTGCAAAAGTGAGATAAGTTACGTGAGTTCTGTAGGATGCACATTACACAACCACTGATATATATATGTACTATAGTACATATACAAGTGGCCAGAAAAGGTGGAAAATGGGTAAAAACCGTTGGCGGGAGATTTCAAAACTGAAATTCGGACTCCATTTTTTCACGAATTATCATCTTATACCTATTAAGGTATCTGAAAAACATAATGTGCACAGTCATATCTCGTATAACACCCTAAATATCAGGTGTGTAACACCTAGGGGTATACAAAGTTGCTGTAACAAAATACGTGAAAAACTAATACGTATGATTTCAAAATGAAAATTTGGGTTTCATTTTTTTCGTTACTCCATTTTATTAGCTATTGAAAAATATGCTCAAAATAGTACAGCACTTGTAGCACCCTATAACTATATATAATCACGTGTACAGTTACATGGGTGTAACACACCTCCTAAATACCACGTGATACACAGTGATATATTAAATGCAGTTTTGCTTCAATTTCTTTGAAAAATTTTCATACTGCTTTAATTTGACATAATTTAGGGTTACTGATATCAAGTAACACCCTAATGTCACTGTGGGAAATAAGGGTCACTGTAACACTATATACCCTGAAATGCCGCTAAATACTAGCAAAACACTCTGTGTTTAGCATTATGTCATGCTGAAATCAGCACAATCATGACAATATATCGGGCAACAACCCAAGAACTGTCGGGCAACAACCCAAAAACTGTAGGGCGACAACCCAAGGACTGTAGGGCTGCAACCCTAAAACTGTATAAGCTGCTTCCTATAAGGACTGCATGCTATATTATGAGGTATTAAGGCACTTGACAACTGCCTGTGTGTTCACACTTCCTTGAGGGGGGAAGAAGGTGGATATATACATACATCACCTCATTATTATGCACAGAAATAATACATGTACAATATATAGATATATATCATATTATATAACACACACACACACAGCCAGTTGAAGGTATTTTGGTGTTGTGTTTTGTTTTATAGATGGCAGAAGAACCAGATGTTCCAGCTATCAATCCAGATCCGTCTACATGGTTCTTTGATATCTTAGGCTCTTACGATGCCTACAGTCGGTTTAAGATACCCAAATGGCTCACTGGTTATGATAATACCCAGACCAGATTCGATGAGATAGGGTACATCAGTCGTATGAGACCCGACATGAGCAGATATAGAGATCCTGAGTCAGAACCACAGGAACCAGACGAAGAGTATACATGGGATCGTGCTCCAACAGTTTTCACAGACCCTGATGATGGTCCAGTACCAGCACCAGCTCCATCCGCATTAGTTCCAAAGGTGAAAATGACTCCACCTAAGGAATATAAGGCAGGACAGGATGCTGAGATTTGGTTGGAAACAGTGGATAGATACTTTCAGTTCACCTATCCAGGAGTACCAGACAAGGACATTATTACAGTATTCCTGACACTCATACAGAACAACGACCGACATTATTTTCAGGTCGTGGCAAAACAACCAGATGTCACGTATGAGAAAATCAGAAGGACTTTTCTCAGTCAGTTTGGCAACCCCCACAAAAGATCAGTAGCCAAAAAGCATCTTATGGCGATGAATCAAGGGAACCAGACTTTCTCAGATTATCTCCGCACGTTCACATCACTGGCTGCCTTGGCATCAGTTGATCTGGATGATGCTTTGATAAAGGACAGATTCATCAGCAATATGGAATCTGATCTTCGCAAACAGTTCCATCTGAGATTCCTTACAGAAGACGAAAGGAATAATCTGTCGTGGGCACAAACCACACAGATCCTGCTCGATTTGAATTATGTTGTTCATTCGAAGCAGTCAGAGACCCTGCACTATAGAGGGCAAAAGGAACAGTCAGGAGGCCCAGTCAGAAAGGACAAGGACAAAGGCCGTGGCAAGAAGCCATATGACAGATCCAATCGGAATTGGAATCAGAATCAGAATGGCAATCAAAATCAAAATGCCAATCAGAATTCCCAAAGGAACAAAGGGAAAGGAGGAAAAGGCAAAGGCAAAGGAAAAGGGAAAGGATCAGCATCAAATCCTCCTAAGCCTTGCCAACGTTGTGCTCGTACCAATCACGTCACAAAGGATTGTTTCTCCACCAGGACACCAGAAGGAAAAACCTATAAAGGGGAATCCTCCAGCTCAGAATCCACACAGAGGACAGCAGCAACAAGATAATCAGGGTGCTAAGAACGAGTCTAACAAACTTGTGAAAACTATCAACACCCTGGTTAAGGAGCTACCGACTCAGCAGAGCATCAATGCAGCAGTTGCAACTCCAGCTCCAGCTTCAGCTCCAGCTCCTCAGGGAAACTCTCCGGGTACTGCACAGGTACCAGTGTTGAGAGCGCCCCGAGGGCAAATCAGCCTGAAGATGCCACTGAAGCAAGTGGCCGGGTTGAGAGTATCTCAGAAGAAGTCCTTTCCAGTCTGACATTACAGTTTCAGCAGATGGATACTCCCTCAGAGCACATCGCACAGATGCAGTCTCAGACAGCACAACTGAAATCACAGAAGAAGCTGTTGTTGCACAAAGGGAAAGTATATGGACAGAGTACTCATATATTGGTGGATCCAGGAGCTACATCGTCTTTTATCGACAGACAGTTTGCTTCTCAGCTTGGTATTGCACCAACAGATTCCTCATCATCATTCTCAGTGGGATTGGCTGGAGGAAGCCAACTACCCTGTACATCCTATCTTCCCAATGCTACATTCACGCTGGGTAAGTATAAGGACACAGAGGATTTCTACATCATTGACATGAAACCCTTCACTGTCATCCTGGGTCAAGATTGGTTGGAGAGAAGAAATCCACACATTGACTTCCAGTCCAAAAATCTGACGATCACTAGGAAACACTCATCAGGTTCCAGTGTTCGCACAGTGCTGTCCAGAGTTGAACAGACTCCAGGCTCAGATGACCTTCCTGAAATGGAATTGGTCAGTGCCACCACTATGAGACAGCACCTACGTCGTATACGATCCAGTGGTTCGGCTGAAGAAGCCGTAGCTTATCTCTTCTTTCTCTCAGAGGTCGATGGTGAACTGGTCATGACAGCAGCAGAATCAGACACCACTATGGACGACCCAAAGGTCACAGCAGCACGTGATCAGATGAGGGAAGACTTTTCAGATATTTTCCAGGAGGATCTTCCAGCTGGCCATAGTGTGCCCGGAGGCACAGCGTGAGCCGATATGTCTATGCGTCCGTATGTGTGTCATCGGGGGTAATCTGGGATTGGCACGATGACAGTGAGATTGGGCTTGAAATCACGATGAGAATGAATACCAGATGTCCGGGGTATGACAGTATGACACTATGACGCTATGACAGTATGACAGTATGACACTATAGTAGTATGACAGTACTGTGGGGGGTGTCATCGTGGAACTCAGTCAGACACTCGAAGAATGGTCAGATTCGCATCGGGGTTGAAAAGACAATGAAATCGAATATCAGATATTAAGGTTATGACAGTATGACAGTATGACGCTATGACAGTATGACAGTATGACAGTACCGTAGTATGACAGTACTGTGGGGCAGTCATCGTGTCAGCCTGTTGGCATAACATCTGAATCGAGAATGACGAATCGGAATTAGAAATGAGATCGGATCGGGAACTGAACGTTGAGCCGAAGCGTGACATCGGCTCTCGAGTGGTTGACCCTGCAACCTGAGTGACGAGTGAATAAGTAGAGCACTTGAGAAGTGTTTAGCCTTCAGAACTCGGAACCGAATTATCGTTTGTACCTCAATCCGGCCCTGATCCAGTATATTATAAAAATCCGAATTGTGTACCTTTGCACGTTCAATAAAAAACATATCTCCGAGCATCTGTCGTCGTGCCCCTGGCACATTTGGTATCAGCGTGCTGCGATTTCGCCTCTGCGCAACTCGCCCACGGGCCTTTTGAAACTTCCGTTGTGATACAGGGGGAGAGCTGCACTTCCGGCTATCTGGGCGCAAATTTAGCCTCCGTAAGTACATTTTTTTTCGTATACAACGGCCGTATCCTTTGGAAAACATCTCCAAAACTTCATATTTTCGCCCATTAACACTGGGGGCCCAACTAGGCTCAGAAAAGTCAGCATTCGTTTTCCGATCTTAACTTCCAAGTCTGCCCCAGGCTACAAACAACCGTCAGGGAGCACCCTAAAGGGTTTCCCCGGTTTATAGTAGCCAGGAAAACGATATAGCTCACTTTCTAGAGCCTTAAAAAGGCGAAAAACAGCCAAAAACAGCCCAAAATAGCCGTTTTAGCCCGTTTTCAGCCTACCCCTAAACCTTCCACAGTAGCCCCCACCACCAAAAACTCCTTCCCCAGACCCCATAGGACACCCTAGAACCCCCCAATACCGCCCTCACGGCCACCAGCAGCTGGGAAAACCCCTCAAAATAGCGCTTTTAGTGGCTTCTGGACAGTTTCTGGACAGTTTCTGGACACCTCTGGTTTACCCTCTGGCTGGAATATTTTGGGAGTGTACGAAGTCCGGTTACCTTCTGGGACCTCGCTGAGCTTTCTGGTTGCAGTTCCTTGACCCCTGCCTGCATACATAGGCACTTGAAATCTGTGTCGCGGAGTCCTGGCGAAATTTTGAGTTCGCCGGTGTATGGCAGTACCCCCTTCGCCAGAAGAATACAGAAGAGCGTGGTGGAAGCAAGGACCCATCAAGTGGGTATTCCCTCCAGACCCCACCTACCCACCAGCAGGCGCCTTTTGGCAGAGCGGTCCTTGGAGCGGTCCTCCTTCCCCCTCTTCCTCTGACGACGAGGAGGAGAACTGAGCGCCTGGATATAGTCACGCTGGCTATCCCACCAGTACATTACGACCACGTGTGGCATCTCCAGGCAATACAAGTGATCGACGCCCCCCCTTGGGTCCTCCTTGGCGCTGATTGGGTTCCCCCATCTCCACCTGGAAGTCCCGCCCCTTCGCCTCCAGCGAGCGACATCGAAGAGGACGAGGCTAATTAAATAAAAAAGGCGAGCACTCACCACTTTGCTCACCTGTGGCTATTGCCACACCCAGTCCCTGATCTCAACCAGCTCAGCAATCAGGATGTCACAGCAGACATCAGAGGCATTTCCCAGCATGAGTGTCAGCGCAGAGCAGCTACACCACACTCTGTTCTCTCCCATAACCTTCCCATCGCCCACCGCATATGCTTCCGCTCACCCCATTCCACATCCGGGCACCACCATGCCCTACACAGCGGTGCCCCGCCCTTATACTATGCCGGATGGCACCCCCGCACAGGCTGTATGGAACGGCGTCAATTGGGTATTGCCCCAATCAGCGCCCCTCGCTGGGGGAGTATCACCAGTGCCGTTCACACTGGGAACCCATCACCCCGTGGGCGCATATCCCACACCGTTCCAACAACAGCTACAGCAGCAGCAGCAGTGGCTCGCGTACCAGCAGCAGCAACAGCAGTGGCTTCAACAGCAGCCACTGGAACCGATGCAGCAGCAGTTACAGCAGCAGCAGCTACAGCAGCAACAGCAGCAGCAGCAGCAGCAGCAACAGCAACCGCAGCCGCCACAACAGCCGCAACATCGACCACAGCAGCCCCATCAGCTGGCACCAGCCACCTCCGCGCTTCATGACTCAGGCGCGGATCCCTCATCGCTGCAGCACTTCATCAGCATCGGCGCCGCGGCCCTGCCGGACCCTCTGCAGGTACCCCTTGACAGCGGGGTTCAGCATAACGTCTTGGGCGGTACCCAGCTCTTGGTGCGTCACCTTCCCGCGGTGGCGACAACCTCAGAGACTCGCCGGCGTCGGCGTTCCCGAAGGGCATCTTCGGGCCCTGCGACACATGGCAAGCATCTCCCGGGTCCAAGCCACGCACCTGATCACTCTGACCCCGACTCTGGCACGGACATCAGCCGCACCAGCACGGGGACCAGAGGCAGCCGAAGCACGCAGGCACGAGCTGAGCGCAGGCGGAGGGCCGCCCACAGATCCGGCTCTGACTCGGACGCGAGCAGCCGAAGTGAACACATTCGCAGAGAAGTCCTAGCGGCAGTACAGGCCCTGGACATCTCCGCGGTGCTCTCGAGAGGACTCGCGCTGCCGGGTGCGACGACATCGGCAGGAGCCTCCCCACCAGGCGACCCTCAGGGCAGCGCACAGGGCCTGACGGCGGACCATCTACACGAGGCAGACGCGGTCGCCAGCGTAACCCCTCCAGTGCCTCAGAGCTCAGACCGCCGCTGAGACCGCTCCTGCCGAACCTCCCACTCAGGGCCGGCCAAATCCCCATAACATGATGGGGGCCCGCCGGCGGCAGTCGATGGAGACGGTGGTGCACGGCGGTGGCAATCCCGACTCAGAGCCCAGAGACTCCAGTCCAAGCGACTCGCCACCAGGCCCCCCTAGTGATCCACCTCAGGATCCCCCTGACGATCCCGCACCAGAGCCCTCCTCCCCTCAGTACCCAGAGGTCAGAGCCCTCTTCGTCACCCACGATGGTGGGTCATTGTGGGTGCATCAGTCAGCTGGGGTGCGAGGCGCGGCAACCGTCTCCCCACCATGGGACGAACGCCGCCGGGCTGGGGTGCAGGGCGACGCCATCTTGTTCAGGATCATGCACCTGCTGGGAGCGCCGCTGACTGCATATGCGCGCATGGGGGGCCGGCTACCCCATGCACCCCTACCCCTTACCAACCCTCGTGTGGAGACCTGGGTCCTTATGGTCGACCGCGAGGTCATGGATATGGCAATGGGGGACCCAGCCGCGGCCAATGTGCGGTCTACCAGCATGGGGCAGCCAGGATGGGAGTGGATCCCTGCTACTGCGCGGGAGTCGGAGATGCAGAACTTCGATCAGGACGGGCTCGCCGCGTGGGCGGAGGGCAGCAACTCCGATTGGTACCGGAGCATGAGCGTGGTGGCCGCACAACCATCCACACCCCTGCCCTTCCATACACCTCTCCCACTCCCTGCACCACCATCAGCCCCTACATTACCGCCCACTCCGACCGCAGTCCCCACAAATCCCGCGCCTGCGCCTCCGCCCGCGCATGCCCCGGGACCATCACCTCCTGCCCGTTTTCCCCATTCCGCCGTCGCAAACCCCGTTCACTCTGCCGCCGCCGTGAACCCCGTTCACTCTGCCGCCGCTGCAAACCCCGTGCTCTCTCCCAGCGCCACCCCCTTTGTTCCAGGCATCGTCCGTCTGCCGCAGGGCACAAACCTGCGAGCATCTCCAGACGAGGTCCGCCTGGAGCACAAGACCAAAGAGATGGTGCTAAAGCTGGTCAAGAGCGTCACCAGGTTCCCCCGCTCCGCGTCCGACACAAAATCGGCCGACAAGGAGGGCCTCCTGACGCAGTTGGAGCACTATTCCCACATGGTGCGGAAGGTATTCCAGGAGGCCATCGTGATCGAAGCACTGACCACTCCCAGTTGTACGCCATCAGTATCAGAGTACCAGGCGAGTGTGTCAAGCCTTCTTTGGAGCTTTAAGGAGTACACTCTTCAAGACCAGCAGAGGAAGTTCTTGGAGCGCGCGGCGGGGACCTTTGGGTCCGAGCAAGCTTGGCACCAACGCTACGGGGACCTGGACGTGTTCTTCAGCGATCTGGCGGTGTGCTCTCTGACGCAGGCCTACCTGGAGAACGCACACGGCGAGGCCATTGCCCTGAAGCAGGCGGTGAACGAGACCGCGGCGGAGTATTTCTCGCGACTGGAGACCCGCATGGCCTCCGTCATCTTCTTGGCCGGCAGAGTCCCAAATTGCGTGGAGATGACCAACTTGTCGATGCTCTCTACGTACCGCCGGGGGCTGAAATATGCACCCAAGGTGATGCGGCGCCTGAGAGCCATCCACTTGGATGTCTCCAAACCAGAAGAGTGGGAGAGGAAGGCCGTCGCTGACGACATCCCGGGCACCCACAACGCCTTGTTGAAGATTCGGGAAGTTGCCGAGGAGGTGGAGAGTGACATTGACACGGAGGCGGCTCAGAGGCGCTCTCAAGACCGTCCTCCCCGTGCTGTTTCCTTCGCTAACCCACCACCTCGCACCCCCTTCTACAGGCGTACCCCCTCTTCGAGCCGCCCAGCTCTTGCCATGCTGGAGAATGGGCCTGCCACCACCGTCGCCGCGGCAGTGACCCCTTTGCCACCGCCACCTGGCCTCTCCCGCCCTGATGCTCCGAAAGTCCGCCGGTGCTTCGCCTGCGGCTCTGCGGAGCACATCGTCCGTAACTGTACGGACGAGGCTAAGCTCAAGGAGTGGAGGGCCAATGCACCCGCTCGACTGGCGAACTCCCCTGGGTTTGTAGCCGCCGTCGTTTGGGCCATCGAGCAGCAGGAGGACATCTCCTCGGTGGATGGCGTCCCAGAAGAGTTCTCCGAGGAGGTCCTGGCTCTTGCTACCTGTGAGGACGAGCAGAGCTACCAGACTCTGGCGGCCCTTGCGGGCATCGAGCTTGTGGAGGGTGACGGCCTTCCCCCGGTGGAGAGCGATGAATGACTGGCCGGCGGCCAGCCCCAGACCCTGCCCTTCGGGGAAGTGAGGTCTTGCCCTGATGATCAGACCCTCTCCGCCCTGGAGAAGCGGTCAGAACCAGTGGAACCCCGACGCGCCCGAGGACGCAGAGACCCCTGGGGCCAACGTCCCCACCCCAAGAGTGTGGCCTTCACCTCTGGGACCCGCTTGCGACGCACCTACCGCTCAGCTGGTGCCCCATCGCCGCCGAGGGATGACTTGTCCAGCCACCCTCTCGCAGGAAGCACCCCCTTCGATGAGCCGTCGCTACCTCTTGATGACGGCCCCGCTTATACACAAGCGAGGATCGAGGGTCGGAGGGGACGGCGAGTTCCCCGGCACAGACCCCCCATTATGGGCAACAACCGCGGAGAGCCCCGCGACCTTCGCCCCCGACCGCGTGTTGTCCTACCGCTGCCCATCTATCAGTCCAACCTCGCAGACCCACGGAAAAGGCTAACTGCGTGGCACTGGAAGAGAGACCTGTACTCCCTCCCCCTCGAAGTCGCCATGCAGAAGGTCCGCAGAGCTCTGCGCAAGTCCCCAGAGGCTGCCAAGGACCTGGTGGATAAAATGTCGGAGCGCGTCCGCAGCCGCGTACACTCTGGGAGTCGATCGCCAAAGGAGCGCGTGAACCGCGCCAACCAGCTGGCAGAAAGGATACGCATTGCCCGCGAACCTCAAGATCGCAAGGAAGGCCATCAGCGCATAGCATTGTGGCACCTCCTTTCACACGACGGTCGCCAGCAAGTCCCCGAATCCTCTAACACCAACTCCCACGACCTCTACGCGGCTTGGAGAGAGCTGTCGCCTGCCGAGCAGCAAAAGGCAATCGCCACTTCGAGTCCAGACTCTTCCCCAGGTAGCAGGCTGTGGGAAAAGGAGGGCGCACGAAGAGCAGCAGCGAGATCCTCGGCATCTCTCTGCACCCTGGACACTGAAGTGGGCACGATACCCGGGACAGCGGGAGACGTGGGCCTACCTGGCGCCTGGTGCAGTCTACACGCAGTACACCAGTACAAGATGAGGAAGCTGGGTCCCAGCCCCTTGGGAGCATCCCCTCCATCATCCTCGCTGGCCGAGCCCACAACAGAGACTACATCTTCGCACCATGATAACGCGCCGGCCACTCCGGGAGGAAACCCCGAAGGTTCATCCTACTGCTCAGAGGCGGAGGAGACCTCCGCACCCAGTTCGCTTTGCTTCACCCAGCAGATGACCACCGTCAAAACGCATGAAGTGGATGAAGCGCCACCCTGTCTCGACAGCCACCCCATCGCTGAAGATCCTGAGGTGATGGAAGAGGAGTCCTCGGTCAACTCGCTCTGCTTCACCCAGCAGATGGCAGCAGCTGGGACCCCTCAGACGAGAACTGACCACCAGAGCTCCCACCAGCTCGCCCACGACTCCCCTGCTGGCAGCCCTCAGCATGACGAGGATCCTCTCACCCATGGCAGTCTCACCAATAGTGTCGCTACCCATGTGAGCCCCACAACAAGCGGCACTACCCACGTGAGCCCCACAGTAAGCGGCACTACCCATGTTAGCCCTACCACCAGTGGCACTACACATGTGAGCCCTACCACCAGCGACACCACTCATGTCAGCCCCACCTCGAGCGAATGCACCTCAGCGGGCACCCTGCTGACGGCGAGTGCAGACAACCTCGTCAGTCATCCGACTGAAGATGTTGATTTGCTGGATGAGGAGTTCTACGCCGCGTGTAGGCAAACGTTGGAAGAATGCCGCGAGGCCTCGGACAACCTCCTCCCCAACCTCAAATGCAAAAGCATACGTACAGATGGGGGAGTTCAGTGGAAGACCGACATCGAGGGTACCCTTGCAGCGGCACATGACGAAGAAGGACCGCTACTGCTGGTATTCTACGCAACCCTCAGAGGGCACACGGTCAAGGTGCTGATTGACTCGGGGGCCTCTGACAACTTTATCTCGGAGCAGAGCGCTAAGCGATGTGGCCTCACAACACGAGCCGGCTCCGAGATGCGAGTCACCCTGGCGGATGGATCTGTGAAGATCACTGGCGCCACCGCGTACGCCAAGTTTAACACGCACACCACCACGGGCACCTATACGGAGAACGCCCTTGCCCTCCGGATCCTGCCACTGGGCATACAGGTGGATGTTATCCTCGGCGGAAGGTGGCTGCGCAGTCACTCTCCTGTCACTCTGGGCTATGAAGGGAATGGTTCCGTCTCCTTCCTCAGGAAGTCCCGCAGTGGCAAGATTGGGGATCGCGTCACCATCACAGGCTGTTCTCCTGGGAAAGCATCTGGGGACAGGTCTCCGAAGGGCACGGCCTGCGCGGGATTGGTGGATGAGGTGTTCCTAACCCCTACCCAGCTGAAGAAGTACCTGGTGTACGCGGAGACGCAGAAGCTACGCGGCAATGACGACCCGGAGATACAGCCCGCCTGGCTCATGGTGGCCGAGAAGTCTCCCGACGATACTGCTTCTGCCTTTGCAGCCACGGCTATCGACTCTGAGAACGCCGAACCCGCTGCGGATACTGAAGATGCAGAAGTGAGCCCTGAGTGGACCCTCAAGTTTCAGGACTTCTGGGGTGAGGAGTACAAGAAGGAGATGACGACTGCCCTACCGAACATCGATGGACTCAGACAAGACCCCCAAGATGAAGCCAACATTAACCTGGACCCTGAGCTGAGCAAGAAGGGACCTCCCTGCCAGCGCATCTACAAGAAGTCCGCAGAGGAACTCCGCCAACTTCGAGAACGCGTGGAGACTCTGATGTCCAAGGGCTACATCCGACCCTCTTCCAGCCCTTATGCAGCTCCCTGCTTGATGGTCCCTAAACCCGGGAACCCCAAGGAGCTGCGACTGGTGATCGATTACCGGCTCCTCAACCGCCAGACAGTTAAGGACAAGTATCCTCTCCCAGACATCCAGATGATGTTCGACGAGATGCAGGGTGCGAAGTTCTTCTCTTCCTTCGACGCGGTGGATGGCTTCTGGCAAGTACCGATGGCACCAGGAGATGTCGAGAAGACCGCCTTCACCACCCAGATGGGGTCATATGAGTGGTTGGTCATGCCGCAGGGGCTGCAGAATTCACCATCTCAGTACCAGCGACGGATGCAGCGGGCCTTGGGCCATCTCCCATTTGTCCGGATCTTCATTGATGATGTGGTCGTCTTCAGCAACACCGCTGCAGAGCACTACGAGCACGTCAAACAACTGCTCCTGACATGCAGGGAGAAGGGCGTCTTCCTCAAGAGGTCCAAGTGCCAACTGTTGAAGAAATCCTTACGGTTCCTTGGCCACTGTATCTCCGCAGATGGCTGCAGACCCCAACACGACAAGGTGGCTGCAGTGAGGGACTGGCCCGAGCTGGAGACGGTTACCCACGTCAGGCAGTTCTTGGGCCTAGCGGGGTATTATCGCAGGTTCATCCACTGCTTCTCCGAGATCGCTCAGCCCCTCACCCGGTTGACCAAGTCGGATGTACCCTGGGAGTGGGGTCCCATGCAGCAGTGGGCCTTCGAGGAGCTGAAGAAGGCCCTCACATCAGCGCCAGTGCTCGCCTTGCCCAACATTAAGGGTGCCGCAGACGGCACCGCGCCTTTCGTGGTGCAGACGGATGCTAGCGGCATCGCTCTTGGGGGAGTACTTATGCAAGACAATGGAGATGGTCTTGGGCTGCGCGTGATAGCATACGAGAGCCGCCAGTTCTCAGCCGCCGAGCAGAATTACCACACCGGCGAGCGTGAGCTAGGTGCTCTACACCACTGCACCACCGTCACCTGGCGGCATTACCTCATCTTCACCAACTTCCGCATCCAGGGTGATCACCGCCCCCTTGAATGGCTGATGGAACCTGGCAGAGAGCTTAGCCGCAGACAGGCACGCTGGTACATGGACCTGGTGGAGGTGGGAGTCCCGAGAATGGAGTACATCAAGGGAGCGCTGCTGCTGGTACCAGACGCCCTGTCCAGAAGACCCGACTTCAAAGACAAGGACGTTCGCGAGGGGTTGAAGGAGGCAGGAGTGATCGACCCCACCTCAGACCTGCCGAAAGACTCTCTGGCAACGCTGGAGTCTGAATGCTTCTCCAGCTCACCACCCGCAGCTCATCCCCACTGGGCTCAGACGGTTGACTGTTGGCTCTCAGCAGTGGAGACCCTCTCCGTGGCGGAACAGGCCATGGACATGGGGGAGACCATCGCTCGCGTTAATCCGAAGCTCTATAAGGGAATGAAGGAGGATCACCTCGACTTCGACATGCCTGACTGGCCTGAAGCTGATAGCGCGAAGCCGACAGAAGCTCCACACCAACCCCCTGACAGAGCTCCACCTCAGATAAGGATAACGAGGAGCATGTCACGCGCTGGAAGAGCCTCTACGACCCCAGCGCCTCCACAGTTGGCGTCACCGAAGACGCGAACGCCATCACGAGCTGACGCATCGGAGGCGCCCACCGAGAAGGTGCCAGTGAGCTCACCACCCCCGCAGCAGGCGCCCCAGCAGTCAGCCCCATCCCCGGTCCTTCACCCGCAAAAACGGCAGACTCCCCCCGAAGACTCACAGAATTGGCGTGTCCGAGCAGAGTACTCCTCGAAGTACGCCGAGAAGTTTGGACCCTTCGATGTGGACGCCTGTTGTGACTTTGGCGGCCGCAACAGACAGGCGGATAGATTCTGGACAGACTGCCTTTCAGAGAAATGGAGGGGCCTTCGGGTTTGGTGTAACCCTCCATATAACTCCAAGCACATTACGGTGGAGGCGATTTTGAACAAGTATATCGCGGAATGGAAGGCAGACCCAGAAAACACCTCAGCAGTCTTCGTTCTACCAGATCACCAGTCCAAGCTCCCTGCGTGGCGCAAACTTTTCAGAAAGGCCAATATGCAGATCGTGGAGGTCATCCCTACTCACGATGATAAGGGCGAGCCCAATCAGTTCTTCGAGAACCCAGATGGGAAGGCCTTCGACCTTCGTTGGCCTGTTCTGATAGTACACGCCCCTCCCGCCAAACCACAGCCGGCACGCGTGAGGCACCCGCGAACGGCCCCCGCTGTGATAAGGACAGGTGAGGCAGCAGCCTTCAGAGACGCAACCTCCCAGCAGTCGGACTCAAAGTTCCTGCGTGCGTTGAAAGCGGAGTACACCCGAGAGGGGACACTTCGTTCGCTGCGGAAGAAAGTGAAGGCGGCACCACACCAATGCCTACAGGACTTCAGGCTGGTGGGTGAAGTGGTTTGGAGGACCGCAGCAGGGAGATATCAGTTGGTGCTGGGGGAGGACTCTCCACTTCGAGAAGTAGTGATTCGCCATGCTCATGAGTCATTGTCCTCAGGTCACACTGGGCGAGACAAGACTCTGGAGAGGGTGCTGCGACGCTTCTATTGGCGTGGTGCCGCGGAAGATGTGGGCACCTGGGTTGCATCCTGCGCAGTGTGCCAATCAGTGAGGCCGCGGGGAACTTACCCGGATGGGTTGCTAAACCCTCACAGCATCCCGAACAGGCCATGGCAGGATGTCGCGGTGGACTTCGTCACCGGCCTGCCGGTATCAGAGAGAGGCAACGATGCTTTCGTGGCCTTCACCTGCAAGCTGACGAAGATGGTCCACGTTGTGCCGATGAACTTCGGCGACAGCTCCGCAGCTGTGGTGGCCAGAATCTACTTTGACTCGGTGTGGCGCTTACATGGCGCGCCTATGAAGATTGTCTCTGATCGCGACCCGCGGTTTCAAGATGCTTTCTGGCAGGAACTCATGAGACTGATGGGTGTGAAAGTGGCTCGTACCACGCCGTACAACCCTCGGTCTGACGGCCAGGCGGAACACAGCAACAGGGTTATTGAGGACATGCTCAGGTCCTTTGTTGACGCCAATGTGGAGGACTGGGATCTGTTCACCACTAACGTGGAGTTCGCGATCAATGACTCCAGGAGTGAATCTACTGGCTTCACGCCGTTTGAACTGGTGTTCGGGCTCTCGCCGCTGTCGCAGTTGGATCTTTTCCTGGAGGCCGCGCAGTCCACCGCCGGACGACGAACTGGGGGAGTAGGCACCGCACACGAAGTGGCTGTGAAATTTTCGTCGCAGCTGCGGGACGCCAGGCAGCGGTTGGAGCTGGCTCAACAGCGACAGCGCGAACAGTTTGATCGCAGACACGGGCAGCGGGAGTATGCCGTTGGAGATCTGGTCTGGATAGAGGCGAAACACCTTACGGAGAAGGTGATGGATCGCTCCATCTGTAGGAAACTGACCAAGCGCTGGCATGGACCAGTTCCTGTGACCGAACGCTTCTTCAGCGATATACAGATGACCATGCCCGAGGCCGACAGAGGAGCTCCAGTAGCCTACCGCCTACGCCTCCCTCCTCACTGGCGGATTCACGACGTGTTCGCTCAACATCGCCTCAAACCGTACACCAGCGGTCAAGATGCTTTTGCCGCACGCGATCACCTAGCAGTACCTGAAGAGGTGGTAGTGGACGGTCAGAAGGAAGCACACGTTGAGCGTATCCTTGCACGTCGAGTGCGGTCTGTTCGAGGAAAGGAGGTGGAAGAGTGGCAGGTTCGCTGGACTGGCTACTCCAAAGCTCACGACCAATGGAGGACGCGTGACAAACTTGAACGCGGAAGTCCACTTCAACAACTTCGTGAATTCGAGCAAGCGAGACCGCACATGGAAGCGCAAGTCCGCGACGAAGCCACTCGGCGACGCGAGCAGCGTGGCCGCCACTCCGCTCAAGCCGGAATGACACTGGCCCACCTCATCACCAATCCCTGCGATGAACTGGACCAGCTCGAACAGATGGAAGATGATATCCCCCTGCCGTGGGAACGCCAAGAGCGCGTGGAAGATGGGTCGTTGGCACTGGTGATAGAGCTGCTGGCAATACAGGCAAAAACAACCCGCACGCCCAGGATTCTCGTACTTTTCAGCGGTACTGGCTCAGTAGAGAGGGAATTCCTAAATTGCTTCCCCTCCGCCTCAGTGGTGACCCTCGACTCCGGGCATATCTGGCAACCCACTCATGTATGCGACATCCTGCAATGGGACTACAGGCAATACCCGCCGGGATTCTTCGACGTTATTTGGGCAAGTCCCCCCTGCAGGCAGTACAGTCAAGCGCGCACCACTGGTGGACCCCCTGACCTTCCCCAGGCTGACAAAATCGTACGACGAGCATTGCAGATCAT
>LGRX02025168.1:0-29365 GCA_001247695.2 Cymbomonas tetramitiformis | reverse complement strand
GTGTACCTTTGCACGTTCAATCAAAAACATATCTCCAAGTATCTGTCGTCGTGCCCCTGGCACATTTGGTATCAGCGTGCTGCGATTTCGCCTCTGCGCAACTCGCCCACGGGCCTTTTGTAACTTCCGTTGTAATACAGGGGGAGAGCTGCACTTCCGGCTATCTGGGCGCAATTTTAGCCTCCGTAAGTACATTTTTTTCGTATACAACGGCCGTATCCTTTGGAAAACATCTCCAAAACTTCATATTTTCGCCCCTTAACACTGGGGGCCCAACCAGGCTCAGAAAAGTCAACATTCGTTTTCCGATCTTAACTTCCAAGTCTGCCCCAGGCTACAAACAACCGTCAGGGAGCACCCTAAAGGGTTTCCCCGGTTTATAGTAGCCAGGAAAACGATATAGCTCACTTTCTAGAGCCTTAAAAAGGCGAAAAACAGCCAAAAACAGCCCAAAATAGCCGTTTTAGCCCGTTTTCAGCCTACCCCTAAACCTTCCACAGTAGCCCCCACCACCAAAAACTCCTTCCCCAGACCCCATAGGACACCCTAGAACCCCCCAATACCGCCCTCACGGCCACCAGCAGCTGGGAAAACCCCTCAAAATAGCGCTTTTAGTGGCTTCTGGACAGTTTCTGGACAGTTTCTGGACACCTCTGGTTTACCCTCTGGCTGGAATATTTTGGGAGTGTACGAAGTCCGGTTACCTTCTGGGACCTCGCTGAGCTTTCTGGTTGCAGTTCCTTGACCCCTGCCTGCATACATAGGCACTTGAAATCTGTGTCGCGGAGCCCTGGCGAAATTTTGAGTTCGCCGGTGTATGGCAGTACCCCCTTCGCCAGAAGAATACAGAAGAGCGTGGTGGAAGCAAGGACCCATCAAGTGGGTATTCCCTCTAGACCCCACCTACCCACCAGCAGGCGCCTTTTGGCAGAGCGGTCCTTGGAGCGGTCCTCCTTCCCCCTCTTCCTCTGACGACGAGGAGGAGAACTGAGCGCCTGGATATAGTCACGCTGGCTATCCCACCAGTACATTACGACCACGTGTGGCATCTCCAGGCAATACAAGTGATCGACGCCCCCCCTTGGGTCCTCCTTGGCGCTGATTGGGTTCCCCCATCTCCACCTGGAAGTCCCGCCCCTTCGCCTCCAGCGAGCGACATCAAAGAGGACGAGGCTAATTAAAGAAAAAAGGCGAGCACTCACCACTTTGCTCACCTGTGGCTATTGCCACACCCAGTCCCTGATCTCAACCAGCTCAGCAATCAGGATGTCACAGCAGACATCAGAGGCATTTCCCAGCATGAGTGTCAGCGCAGAGCAGCTACACCACACTCTGTTCTCTCCCATAACCTTCCCATCGCCCACCGCATATGCTTCCGCTCACCCCATTCCACATCCGGGCACCACCATGCCCTACACAGCGGTGCCCCGCCCTTATACTATGCCGGATGGCACCCCGGCACAGGCTGTATGGAACGGCGTCAATTGGGTATTGCCCCAATCAGCGCCCCTCGCTGGGGGAGTATCACCAGTGCCGTTCACACTGGGAACCCATCACCCCGTGGGCGCATATCCCACACCGTTCCAACAACAGCTACAGCAGCAGCAGCAGTGGCTCGCGTACCGGCAGCAGCAACAGCAGTGGCTTCAACAGCAGCCACTGGAACCGATGCAGCAGCAGTTACAGCAGCAGCAGTTACAGCAGCAGCAGCTACAGCAGCAACAGCAGCAGCAGCAGCAGCAGCAACAGCAACCGCAGCCGCCACAACTGCCGCAACATCGACCACAGCAGCCCCATCAGCTGGCACCAGCCACCTCCGCGCTTCATGACTCAGGCGCGGATCCCTCATCGCTGCAGCACTTCATCAGCATCGGCGCCGCGGCCCTGCCGGACCCTCTGCAGGTACCCCTTGACAGCGGGATTCATCAGAACGTCTTGGGCGGTACCCAGCTCTTGGTGCGTCACCTTCCCGCGGTGGCGACAACCTCAGAGACTCGCCGGCGTCGGCGCTCCCGAAGGGCATCTTCGGGCCCTGCGACACATGGCAAGCATCTCCCAGGTCCAAGCCACGCACCTGATCACTCTGACCCCGACTCTGGCACGGACATCAGCCGCACCAGCACGGGGACCAGAGGCAGCCGAAGCACGCAGGCACGAGCTGAGCGCAGGCGGAGGGCCGCCCACAGGTCCGGCTCTGACTCGGACGCGAGCAGCCGAAGTGAACCCATTCGCAGAGAAGTCCTAGCGGCAGTACAGGCCCTGGACATCTCCGCGGTGCTCTCGAGAGGACTCGCGCTGCCTGGTGCGACGACATCAGCAGGAGCCTCCCCACCAGGCGACCCTCAGGGCAGCGCACAGGACCTGACGGCGGACCATCTACACGAGGCAGACGCTGTCGCCAGCGTAACCCCTCCAGTGCCTCAGACCGCCGCTGAGACCGCTCCCGCCGAACCTCCCACTCAGGGCCGGCCAAATCCCCATAACATGATGGTGGCCCGCCGGCGGCAGTCGATGGAGACGGTGGTGCACGGCGGTGGCAATCCCGACTCAGAGCCCCGAGACTCCAGTCCAAGCGACTCGCCACCAGGCCCCCCTAGTGATCCACCTCAGGAGCCCCCTGACGATCCCGCACCAGAGCCCTCCTACCCTCAGTACCCAGAGGTCAGAGCCCTCTTCGTCACCCACGATGGTGGGTCATTGTGGGTGCACCAGTCAGCTGGGGTGCGAGGCGCGGCAACCGTCTCCCTACCATGGGACGAACGCCGCCGGGCTGGGGTGCGGGGCGACGCCATCTTGTTCAGGATCATGCACCTGCTGGGAGCGCCGCTGACTGCATATGCGCGCATGGGGGGCCGGCTACACCATGCACCCCTACCCCTTACCAACCCTCGTGTGGAGACCTCGGTCCTTATGGTCGACCGCGAGGTCATGGATATGGCAATGGGGGACCCAGCCGCGGCCAATGTGCGGTCTACCAGCATGGGGCAGCCGGTATGGGAGTGGATCCCTGCTACTGCGCGGGAGTCGGAGATGCAGAACTTCGATCAGGACGGGCTCGCCGCGTGGTCGGAGGTCAGCAACTCCGATTGGTACCGGAGCATGAGCGTGGTGGCTGCACAACCATCCACACCCCTGCCCTTCCATACACCTCTCCCACTCCCCGCACCACCATCAGCCCCTACATTACCGCCCACTCCGACCGCAGTCCCCACAAATCCCGCGCCTGCGCCTCCGCCCGCGCATGCCCCGGGACCATCACCTCCTGCCCGTTTTCCCCATTCCGCCGTCGCAAACCCCGTTCACTCTGCCGCTGCCGTGAACCCCGTTCACTCTGCCGCCGCTGCAAACCCCGTGCTCTCTCCCAGCGCCACCCCCTTTGTTCCAGGCATCGTCCGTCTGCCGCAGGGCACTAACCTGCGAGCATCTCCAGACGAGGTCCGCCTGGAGCACAAGACCAAAGAGATGGTGCTAAAGCTGGTCAAGAGCGTCACCAGGTTCCCCCGCTCCGCGTCCGACACAAAATCGGCCGACAAGGAGGGCCTCCTGACGCAGCTGGAGCACTACTCCCACATGGTGCGGAAGGTATTCCAGGAGGCCATCGTGATCGAAGCACTGACCACTCCCAGTTGTACGCCATCAGTATCAGAGTACCAGGCGAGTGTGTCAAGCCTTCTTTGGAGCTTCAAGGAGTACACTCTTCAAGACCAGCAGAGAAAGTTCTTGGAGCGCGCGGCGGGGACCTTTGGGTCCGAGCAAGCTTGGCACCAACGCTACGGGGACCTGGACGTGTTCTTCAGCGATCTGGCGGTGTGCTCTCTGACGCAGGCCTACCTGGAGAACGCACACGGTGAGGCCATTGCCCTGAAGCAAGCGGTGAACGAGACCGCGGCGGAGTATTTCTCGCGACTGGAAACCCGCATGGCCTCCGTCAACTTCTTGGCCGGCAGAGTCCCAAATTGTGTGGAGATGACCAACTTGTCGATGCTCTCTACGTACCGCCGGGGGCTGAAATATGCACCCAAGGTGATGCGGCGCCTGAGAGCCATCCACTTGGATGTCTCCAAACCAGAAGAGTGGGAGAGGAAGGCCGTCGCTGACGACATCCCAGGCACCCACAACGCCTTGTTGAAGATTCGGGAAGTTGCTGAGGAGGTGGAGAGTGACATTGACACGGAGGCGGCTCAGAGGCGCTCTCAAGACCGTCCTCCCCGTGCTGTTTCCTTCGCTAACCCACCACCTCGCACCCCCTTCTACAGGCGTACCCCCTCTCCGAACCGCCCAGCTCTTGCCATGCTGGAGAACGGGCCTGCCACCACAGTCGCCGCAGTGACTCCTTTGCCACCACCACCTGGCCTCTCCCGCCCTGATGCTCCGAAAGTCCGCCGGTGCTTCGCCTGCGGCTCTGCGGAGCACATCGTCCGTAACTGCACGGACGAGGCTAAGCTCAAGGAGTGGAGGGCCAATGCACCCGCTCGACTGGCGAACTCCCCTGGGTTTGTAGCCGCCGTCGTTTGGGCCATCGAGCAGCAGGAGGACATCTCCTCGGTGGATGGCGTCCCAGAAGAGTTCTCCGAGGAGGTCCTGGCTCTTGCTACCTGTGAGGACGAGCAGAGCTACCAGACCCTGGCGGCCCTTGCGGGCATCGAGCTTGTGGAGGGTGACGGCCTTCCCCCGGCGGAGAGCGATGAATGACTGGCCGGCGGCCAGCCCCAGACCCTGCCCTTCGGGGAAGTGAGGTCTTGCCCTGATGATCAGACCCTCTCCGCCCTGGAGAAGCGGTCAGAACCAGTGGAACCCCGACGCGCCCGAGGACGCAGAGACCCTTGGGGCCAACGTCCCCACCCCAAGAGTGTGGCCTTCACCTCTGGGACCCGCTTGCGACGCACCTACCGCTCAGCTGGTGCCCCATCGCCGCCGAGGGATGACTTGTCCAGCCACCCTCTCGCAGGAAGCACCCCCTTCGATGAGCCGTCGCTACCTCTTGATGACGGCCCCGCTTATACACAAGCGAGGATCGAGGGTCGGAGGGGACGGCGAGTTCCCCGGCACAGACCCCCCATTATGGGCAACAACCGCGGAGAGCCCCGCGACCTTCGCCCCCGACCGCGTGTTGTCCTACCGCTGCCCATCTATCAGTCCAACCTCGCAGACCCACGGAAAAGGCTAACTGCGTGGCACTGGAAGAGAGATCTGTACTCCCTCCCCCTCGAAGTCGCCATGCAGAAGGTCCGCAGAGCTCTGCGCAAGTCCCCAGAGGCTGCCAAGGACCTGGTGGATAAAATGTCGGAGCGCGTCCGCAGCCGCGTACACTCTGGGAGTCGATCGCCGAAGGAGCGCGTGAACCGCGCCAACCAGCTGGCAGAGAGGATACGCATTGCCCGCGAACCTCAAGATCGCAAGGAAGGCCATCAGCGCATAGCTTTGTGGCACCTCCTTTCACACGACGGTCGCCAGCAAGTCCCCGAATCCTCTAACACCAGCTCCCACGACCTCTACGCGGCTTGGAGAGAGCTGTCGCCTGCCGAGCAGCAAAAGGCAATCGCCACTTCGAGTCCAGACTCTTCCCCAGGTAGCAGGCTGTGGGAAAAGGAGGGCGCACGAAGAGCAGCAGCGAGGTCTTCGACATCCCTCTGCACCCTGGACACTGAAGTGGGCACGATACCTGGGACAGCGGGAGATGTGGGTTTACCTGGCGCCTGGTGCAGTCTGCACGCAGTACACCAGTACAAGATGAGGAAGCTGGGTCCCAGCCCCTTGGGAGCATCCCCTCCATCATCCTCACTGGCCGAGCCCACAGCAGAGACCACATCTTCGCACCATGATAACGCGCCGGCCACTCCGGGAGGAAACCCCGAAGGTTCATCCTACTGCTCAGAGGCGGAGGAGACCTCCGCACCCAGTTCGCTTTGCTTCACCCAGCAGATGACCACCGTCAAAACGCATGAAGCGGATGAAGCGCCACCCTGTCTCGACAGCCACCCCATCGCTGAAGACCCTGAGGTGATGGAAGAGGAGTCCTCGGTCAACTCGCTCTGCTTCACCCAGCAGATGGCAGCAGCTGGGACCCCTCAGACGAGAACTGACCACCAGAGCTCCCACCAGCTCGCCCACAACTCCCCTGCTGGCAGCCCTCAGCATGACGAGGATCCTCTCACCCATGGCAGTCTCACCAATAGTGTCGCTACCCATGTGAGCCCCACAACAAGCGGCACTACCCACGTGAGCCCCACAGTAAGCGGCACTACCCATGTTAGCCCTACCACCAGTGGCACTACACATGTGAGCCCTACTACCAGTGACACCACCCATGTGAGCCCTACCACCAGCGACACCACTCATGTCAGCCCCACCTCGAGCGAATGCACCTCAGCGGGCACCCTGCTGACGGCGAGTGCAGACAACCTCGTCAGTCATCCGCCTGAAGATGTTGATTTGCTGGATGAGGAGTTCTACGCCGCGTGTAGGCAAACGCTGGAAGAATGCCGCGAGGCCTCGGACAACCTCCTCCCCAACCTCAAGTGCAAAAGCATACGCACAGATGGGGGAGTTCAGTGGAAGACCGACATCGAGGGTACCCTCGCAGCGGCACATGACGAAGAAGGACCGCTACTGCTGGTATTCTACGCAACCCTCAGAGGACACACGGTCAAGGTGTTGATTGACTCGGGGGCCTCTGACAACTTCATCTCGGAGCAGAGCGCTAAGCGATGTGGCCTCACAACACGAGCCGGTTCCGAGATGCGAGTCACCCTGGCGGATGGATCTGTGAAGATCACTGGCGCCACCGCGTACGCCAAGTTTAACACGCACACCACCACCGGCACCTATACGGAGAACGCCCTTGCCCTCCGGATCCTGCCACTGGGCATACAGGTGGATGTTATCCTCGGCGGAAGGTGGCTGCGCAGTCACTCTCCTGTCACTCTGGGCTATGAAGGGAATGGCTCCGTCTCCTTCCTCAGGAAGTCCCGCAGTGGCAAGATTGGGGATCGCGTCACCATCACAGGCTGTTCTCCTGGGAAAGCATCTGGGGACAGGTCTCCGAAGGGCACGGCCTGCGCGGGATTGGTGGATGAGGTGTTCCTGACCCCTGCCCAGCTGAAGAAGTACCTGGTGTATGCGGAGACGCAGAAGCTACGCGGCAATGACGACCCGGAGATACAGCCCGCCTGGCTCATGGTGGCCGAGAAGTCCCCCGACGATACTGCTTCTGCCTTTGCAGCCACGGCTATCGACTCTGAGAACGCCGAACCCGCTGCGGATACTGAAGATGCAGAAGTGAGCCCTGAGTGGACCCTCAAGTTTCAGGACTTCTGGGGTGAGGAGTACAAGAAGGAGATGACGACTGCCCTACCGAACATCGATGGACTCAGACATGACCCCCAAGATGAAGCCAACATTAACCTGGACCCTGAGCTGAGCAAGAAGGGGCCTCCCTGCCAGCGCATCTACAAGAAGTCTGCAGAGGAACTCCGCCAACTTCGAGAACGCGTGGAGACTCTGATGTCCAAGGGCTACATCCGACCCTCTTCCAGCCCTTATGCAGCTCCCTGTTTGATGGTCCCTAAACCCGGGAACCCCAAGGAGCTGCGACTGGTGATCGATTACCGGCTCCTCAACCGCCAGACAGTTAAGGACAAGTATCCTCTCCCAGACATCCAGATGATGTTCGACGAGATGCAGGGTGCGAAGTTCTTCTCTTCGTTCGACGCGGTGGATGGCTTCTGGCAAGTACCGATGGCACCAGGAGATGTCGAGAAGACCGCCTTCACCACCCAGATGGGGTCATATGAGTGGTTGGTCATGCCGCAGGGGCTGCAGAATTCACCATCTCAGTACCAGCGACGGATGCAGCGGGCCTTGGGTCATCTCCCATTTGTCCGGATCTTCATCGATGATGTGGTCGTCTTCAGCAACACCGCTGCAGAGCACTACGAGCACGTCAAACAACTGCTCCTGACATGCAGGGAGAAGGGCGTCTTCCTCAAGAGGTCCAAGTGCCAGCTGTTGAAGAAATCCTTACGGTTCCTTGGCCACTGTATCTCCGCAGATGGCTGCAGACCCCAACACGACAAGGTGGCTGCAGTGAGGGACTGGCCCGAGCTGGAGACGGTTACCCACGTCAGGCAGTTCTTGGGCCTAGCGGGGTATTACCGCAGGTTCATCCACTGCTTCTCCGAGATCGCTCAGCCCCTCACCCGGTTGACCAAGTCGGACGTACCCTGGGAGTGGGGTCCCATGCAGCAGTGGGCCTTCGAGGAGCTGAAGAAGGCCCTCACATCAGCGCCAGTGCTCGCCTTGCCCAACATTAAGGGTGCCGCAGACGGCACAGCGCCTTTCGTGGTGCAGACGGATGCTAGCGGCATCGCTCTTGGGGGAGTACTTATGCAAGACAATGGAGATGGTCTTGGGCTGCGCGTGATAGCATATGAGAGCCGCCAGTTCTCAGCCGCCGAGCAGAATTACCACACCGGCGAGCGTGAGCTAGGTGCTCTACACCACTGTACCACCGTCACCTGGCGGCATTACCTCATCTTCACCAACTTCCGCATCCAGGGTGATCACCGCCCCCTTGAATGGCTGATGGAACCTGGCAGAGAGCTTAGCCGCAGACAGGCACGCTGGTACATGGATCTGGTGGAGGTGGGAGTCCCGAGAATGGAGTACATCAAGGGAGCGCTGCTGCTGGTACCAGACGCCCTGTCCAGAAGACCCGACTTCAAAGACAAGGACGTTCGCGAGGGGTTGAAGGAGGCAGGAGTGATCGACCCCACCTCAGACCTGCCGAAAGACCCTCTGGCAACGCTGGAGTCTGAATGCTTCTCCAGCTCACCACCCGCAGCTCATCCCCACTGGGCTCAGACGGTTGACTGTTGGCTCTCAGCAGTGGAGACCCTCTCCGTGGCGGAACAGGCCATGGACATGGGGGAGACCATCGCTCTCGTTAATCCGAAGCTCTATAAGGGAATGAAGGAGGATCACCTCGACTTCGACATGCCTGACTGGCCTGAAGCTGATAGCGCGAAGCCGACAGAAGCTCCACACCAACCCCCTGACAGAGCTCCGCCTCAGATAAGGATAACGAGGAGCATGTCACGCGCTGGAAGAGCCTCTACGACCCCAGCGCCTCCACAGTTGGCGTCACCGAAGACGCGAACGCCATCACGAGCTGACGCGTCGGAGGCGCCCACTGAGAAGGTGCCAGTGAGCTCACCACCCCCGCAGCAGGCGCCCCAGCAGTCAGCTTCATCCCCGGTCCTTCACCCGCAAAAACGGCAGACTCCCCCCGAAGACTCACAGAATTGGCGTGTCCGAGCAGAGTACTCCTCGAAGTACGCCGAGAAGTTTGGACCCTTCGATGTGGACGCCTGTTGTGACTTTGGCGGCCGCAACAGACAGGCGGATAGATTTTGGACAGACTGCCTTTCAGAGAAATGGAGGGGCCTTCGGGTTTGGTGTAACCCTCCATATAACTCCAAGCACATTACAGTGGAGGCGATTTTGAACAAGTATATCGCAGAATGGAAGGCAGACCCAGAAAACACCTCAGCAGTCTTCGTTCTACCAGATCATCAGTCCAAGCTCCCCGCGTGGCGCAAACTTTTCAGAAAGGCCAATATGCATATCGTGGAGGTCATCCCTACTCACGATGATAAGGGCGAGCCCAATCAGTTCTTCGAGAACCCAGATGGGAAGGCCTTCGACCTTCGTTGGCCTGTTCTGATAGTACACGCCCCTCCCGCCAAACCACAACCGGCACGCGTGAGGCACCCGCGAACAGCCCCCGCTGTGATAAGGACAGGTGAGGCCGCAGCCTTCAGAGACGCAACCTCCCAGCAGTCGGACTCAAAGTTCCTGCGTGCGTTGAAAGCGGAGTACACTCGAGAGGGGACACTTCGTTCGCTGCGGGAGAAAGTGAAGGCGGCACCACACCAATGCCTACAGGACTTCAGGCTGGTGGGTGAAGTGGTTTGGAGGACCGCAGCAGGGAGATATCAGTTGGTGCTGGGGGAGGACTCTCCACTTCGAGAAGTAGTGATTCGCCATGCTCATGAGTCATTGTCCTCAGGCCATACTGGGCGAGACAAGACTCTGGAGAGGGTGCTGCGACGCTTCTATTGGCGTGGTGCCGCGGAAGATGTGGGCACCTGGGTTGCATCCTGCGCAGTGTGCCAATCAGTGAGGCCGCGGGGAACTTACCCGGATGGGTTGCTAAACCCTCACAGCATCCCGAACAGGCCATGGCAGGATGTCGCGGTGGACTTCGTCACCGGCCTGCCGGTATCGGAGAGGGGCAATGATGCTTTCGTGGCCTTCACCTGCAAGCTGACGAAGATGGTCCACGTTGTGCCGATGAACTTCGGCGACAGCTCCGCAGCTGTGGTGGCCAGAATCTACTTTGACTCGGTGTGGCGCTTACATGGCGCGCCTATGAAGATTGTCTCTGATCGTGACCCGCGGTTTCAAGATGCTTTCTGGCAGGAACTCATGAGACTGATGGGTGTGAAAGTGGCTCGTACCACGCCATACAACCCTCGGTCTGACGGCCAGGCAGAACACAGCAACAGGGTTATTGAGGACATGCTCAGGTCCTTTGTTGACGCCAATGTGGAGGACTGGGATCTGTTCACCACTAACGTGGAGTTCGCGATCAATGACTCCAGGAGTGAATCTACTGGCTTCACGCCGTTTGAACTGGTGTTCGGGTTCTCGCCGCTGTCGCAGTTGGATCTTTTCCTGGAGGCCGCACAGTCCACCGCTGGACGACGAACTGGGGGAGTAGGCACCGCACACGAAGTGGCTGTGAAATTTTCGTCGCAGCTGCGGGACGCCAGGCAGCGGTTGGAGCTGGCTCAACAGCGACAGCGCGAACAGTTTGATCGCAGACACGGGCAGCGGGAGTATGCTGTTGGAGATCTGGTCTGGATAGAGGCGAAACACCTTACGGAGAAGGTGATGGATCGCTCCATCTGTAGGAAACTGACCAAGCGCTGGCATGGACCAGTTCCTGTGACCGAACGCTTCTTCAGCGATATACAGATGACCATGCCCGAGGCCGACAGAGGAGCTCCAGTAGCCTACCGCCTACGCCTCCCTCCTCACTGGCGGATTCACGACGTGTTCGCTCAACATCGCCTCAAACCGTACACCAGCGGTCAAGATGCGTTTGCCGCACGCGATCACCTAGCAGTACCTGAAGAGGTGGTAGTGGACGGTCAGAAGGAAGCACACGTTGAGCGTATCCTTGCACGTCGAGTGCGGTCTGTTCGAGGAAAGGAGGTGGAAGAGTGGAAGGTTCGCTGGACTGGCTACTCCAAAGCTCACGACCAATGGAGGACGCGTGACAAACTTGAACGCGGAAGTCCACTTCAACAACTTCGTGAATTCGAGCAAGCGAGACTGCACATGGAAGCGCAAGTCCGCGACGAAGCCACTCGGCGACGCGAGCAGCGTGGCCGCCACTCCGCTCAAGCCGGAATGACACTGGCCCACCTCATCACCAATCCCTGCGATGAACTGGACCAGCTCGAACAGATGGAAGATGATATCCCCCTGCCGTGGGAACGCCAGGAGCGCGTGGAAGATGGGTCGTTGGCACTGGTGACAGAGCTGCTGGCAATACAGGCAAAAACAACCCGCACGCCCAGGATTCTCGTACTTTTCAGCGGTACTGGCTCAGTAGAGAGGGAATTCCTAAATTGCTTCCCCTCCGCCTCAGTGGTGACCCTCGACTCCGGGCATATCTGGCAACCCACTCATGTGTGTGACATCCTGCAATGGGACTACAAGCAATACCCGCCTGGATTCTTCGATGTTATTTGGGCAAGTCCCCCCTGCAGGCAGTACAGTCAAGCGCGCACCACTGGTGGACCCCCTGACCTTCCCCAGGCTGACAAAATCGTACGACGAGCATTGCAGATCATTGACTACCTAGAGCCAAAACATTGGTTCATGGAAAACCCCAGAGGTCGCTTCCCTAACGCGCTACGGCTTCGCCCTATGATGCGCCAGCTTCCCCCACCGCTGGTGTGTACCTACTGCATGTATGGTACGCAGTATATGAAACCCACCTGCATATGGACGAACTCAGCACCACCCTCGCCCCTGCTACGCTGTACTACTTCACACCGTGTGCGTGCAGATGGGCAACCGGTGCTCACCCAGAGACTGCTCAGCTTGGACCTCACCCGCAGCAGACTGGAGCAGGTCGATCTGCGAGTGTATACCCCGTACCAGCACTCCTGCTACGACAACTTTTCCGACATTTACGCCTCCGCGACACTGAAGACCCGCTTTAGATTCCAAGTGGCACCCTTCTTCTTGAAAGTGGTGCCCTGGTAGCGGCAGGCGAACTATGCTCGAAGAGGAACCAGAGAACCTAAGAACTGGAAACAGCAAGGAACCAGAGAACCTAAGAACTGGAACTTAGATGGGTACCTTAGCGGAGTGATCCCAGGAGGTAGACCACTCCTAAGGGGGGGAGAGTTGTGCCCGGAGGCACAGCGTGAGCCGATATGTCTATGCGTCCGTATGTGTGTCATCGGGGGTAATCTGGGATTGGCACGATGACAGTGAAATTGGGCTTGAAATCACGATGAGAATGAATACCAGATGTCCGGGGTATGACAGTATGACACTATGACACTATGACAGTATGACAGTATGACACTATAGTAGTATGACAGTACTGTGGGGGGTGTCATCGTGGAACTCAGTCAGACCCTCGAAGAATGGTCAGATTCGCATCGGGGTTGAAAAGACAATGAAATCGAATATCAGATATTAAGGTTATGACAGTATGACAGTATGACGCTATGACAGTATGACAGTATGACAGTACAGTAGTATGACAGTACTGTGGGGCAGTCATCGTGTCAGCCTGTTGGCATAACATCTGAATCGAGAATGACGAATCGGAATTAGAAATGAGATCGGATCGGGAACTGAACGTTGAGCCGAAGTGTGACATCGGCTCTCGAGTGGTTGACCCTGCAACCTGAGTGACGAGTGAATAAGTAGAGCACTTGAGAAGTGTTTAGCCTTCAGAACTCGGAACCGAATTATCGTTTGTACCTCAATCTGGCCCTGATCCAGTATATTATAAAAATCCGAATTGTGTACCTTTGCACGTTCAATCAAAAACATATCTCCGAGCATCTGTCGTCGTGCCCCTGGCACACGCAGGGATATTTTGGATGGATGCATGATGGACATCTGATTATTATACTGCAGCATTTCACACCATATATTGATGACTGCAGAAATATTCAAATTGTCAGCATTTTCATGCTTATTTGCAATATAGTGTGCAAGAGATGTTTACCTGAACTTGCAATATTTGCAGCACATACTAACATGCACACACTAACATGCAGCATACACCAAAATGCAGCATGACAATCTGAGTATATGCAGCATTACATCATGTATACATTCTATACTGAGTGACTACAATATTGTAAGTTGTGCATGCATCATGTTAGCAGATGTTATTTATAAACCAGCTTGATCACGGTAGCAGCTGGAAAATATGGCATCATATCACAATGCATCAGACATGCACAAAAGCATACCTGCTGTGCATGTTAACTATATTCGAACCCATATAGTGTAAGGTGCCTATTCAGTGGTCTTAACACAATAATTAGCTCGTTATGTCCCGGTGGAGTCGAGATACTCTTCGGACCACATATCGTTCTATTGTGGATCACTGAAAGGATTGCTCACCGGAACTATATGTGAAATAGACCAGCAACTCATTATTGTGAATGAGATTATCTTAGGATTACAATAACCCCTAATCTAATATATATCATGCTAGATTCATTCAGTACATGGTATGCTGATTATCATCCTGCATGATAAACTGTCTGGAAATTGTAATATCCAGAACTTATCTTCCTGTAAGTGTGTAAAAGTGAGCACACACACACAGGCAAAAAGTACTAATCAATAAGTACTATACATGCACACACACTGGCATTACTGTATGTATTGATATTCACTGACTCATAGTGAATTAACCAACTTCAATATCTATCATGTATATGATAATATGGATAACACTCCACAAACACATGTGCGTGTGGAGTGTCAGTGATGGCGATAGATATGGGAACAGAATAATCCAACATGCTGTAGGGCTGGATGGAGAAATCTCCAGACCCGAAGGCATTATACAATGCTCAAATAAGCAGCTGGTCACTGCTGAGCATTGTCCATTCGTCTCACATATCATCGCTGGAGCAACAACAACAAGTACATTGCATTATGACAATTGATTCAGAATTGATCAGCTCAAATTGCATGTACGCTCTCAGATCAGTAACTATATATTGAACTGACAGAGGTTGTTGAGGACAAGCACACACATATATATGTGTTGTGTCAAACTGCTTTGATTATATAATCAAGCTATGTCCTGATATGTTTAAAACAAGAGATATCATTTTGATATATCTTAGAGCACAGTCATATGCTCAAAACATATCATAGATTGATAGATTATCACTGAAGTGGATAATCCGCTTATAGTTGGTAAATCTAAATATCATCAGGAAGTACATTTACTTCCATGGGTTTCAATCAGTAAAACCCATAAATATGATCAACCTCAGATGTTGATATGCAGAATAATTCACTTTTATGCCATGAAAATTGTCATGTGCAAAGGTGAAGTGATTTGCAGTGCTTCTGTACTTTGCAGTCCACACACACACAGAGATATGTTATTATGGAAACAATAATAAAGCCGAAAAACGGCCAAAATAGGTAAAATCCGTTTGCGATAGATTTGAAAATTGAAAATCGGACCCTATTTTATTTGATAATATGATTTTATACCTATTGAGGTATGAGAAAATCATAATGACTATAGTCATATCTCGTGTAACACCCTAAATAGCAGGTGTTGAATATGTAGGGGTGTACATATTTGCTGTAACGCAATGCGTCAAAATGTTTTACGCATGATTTAAAAATGAAAATTTCGGATTGATTTTTTTTTGCTAATATGAATATTTAGCTATCAATAAACAATCCCTGATTTATGCAGCATGTGTAACACCCTGTAACACCCTAAAATTAATGTGTGTGTCAGGGGTGTAACATACCTCCTGAAAACCACGTAACATTCAGTGTGGTATTAAATGCAGTTTTGCTTAAAAATTTTTGCAAAATATTTATACTGCTTTATTTTTACCTATTTTAGGGTTACTCATACCATGCAACACCCTAATCACATTATTGGGAATATGGGCCACTGTAACCTAACATGCCCTAAAATGCCACTAAATATTCGATAAACTTCGTGTTTGGCATAAATATATCATGCTGTAATCGACACAGACATGATAATATATCGGGCAACAACCCTAAAACTGTAACAGATGCTTCCTATAAGGAATGCATACTATTTATGAGGTACAGGCAATTGACAACTGCCTTATATCACACACTTCCTTGAGGGGGGAAGAAGGTGGATATATATATATATATATATGTATAACTACCTCATTATTATGTACAAATGTACTACATGTATGTAAACATACAGATATACTATATATATATATATATAAATCACACACACTCAGTTAGTTGATTAGCTGAAGGTATTTTTGTGTTGTGTTTTGTTTTTAGATGGTTGCACTCGAAGAGGAAGAGCCAGAGATTCCAGTTATCAACCCAGATCCATCGACATGGTTTTTCGACATTCTTGGTTCATATGATGCATTCAGCCGGTTTAAAGTTCCGAAATGGATCGCTGGTTATGACAACACTCAAACCAGATACGACCAGATAGGCTACTTCGACGACATCAGTCGTATGAAGCCAGACATGAGCCGATTTAGGGATCCAGCCAATGAACCTCAGGAACCAGAGACCGAGTACGCAGAAGACAATCCTCCTATGGTCTTTACAGATCCTGATACAGATTCTGTCCCAGCACCAGTTCCACCTAGTTTGGTCCCAAAGGTGAAAATGACACCACCTAGGGAATTCAAATCAGGACAGGACGCGGAAGTCTGGTTGGACACGGTGGACCGATATTTCCAGTTCACCTATCCAGGAGTCAAGGACAAGGACTTGATTACAGTGTTTCTGACTCTTATTCAGAACAACGACAGACACTATTTTCAGGTCTTGGCACAACAGCCAAATGCCACTTATGAAATGGTCAGACGGATATTCCTCAGCCAATTTGGTAACCCTCATAAGAGATCAGTTGCCAAGACACACCTTATGGCGCTGCATCAAGGGAACCAAACCTTCTCAGACTATTTGCGCACGTTCACGTCACTGGCTGCTTTAGCAGCAGTTGATTTGAACGATGTGCTAATAAAGGACAGATTCGTCAGCAGTATGGATCCAGATCTCCGCAGACAGTTCCAACTCAGATTTCTGACAGAACAGGAAAGGAACAATCTGTCGTGGCAAGAAACCACACAGATATTGCTTGATTTGAATTATGTCATTCATTCAAAGCAGTCAGAAACCCTTCACTATCGGGGTCAGAGGGAGCAGTCATCAGGAGGTCCAGTCAAGAAGGACAAGGACAAAGGACGTGGCCAGAAGCCATATGACAGATCCAACAGAAATCGGAATCAGAACCAGAGTGGCAGCCAGAATAACTCCAATCAAAATCGGAGCAAGGGAAAAGGTGGAAAAGGCAAGGGCAAAGGAAAAGGGAAATCACAGAATCCTCAGTCTTGCAATCTTGTGGTCGTGTTGGTCACATCGAAAAGGATTGTTATTCCACCAAGACCCCAGATGGAAAAGATATCAAGGGTAAGCCACCAGCTCAGAATCCTTTCCAGAATCGGAGACAGCAGCAACAGAATCAGGGTACTAAGGATGGGTCCGGCAAACTCATCAATACTATCAACACCTTGGTTAAGGAACTGAAGAATCAGCACAGCATTAATGCAGCAGTTGCAACTCCAGTTCCAGCTTCAGCTCCAGCTCCTCAGGGAAACTCTCAGGGTACTGCACAGGTACCAGTGTTGAGAGCACCCCCAAGATAAATCAGCCTGAAGATGCCACTGAAGCAAGTGGCCGGGTTGAGAGTATCTCAGAAGAAGTCCTTTCCAGTCTGACATTGCAGTTTCAGCAGATGGACACTCCCTCAGAGCACATCGCACAGATGCAGTCTCAAACAGCACAGCTGAAATCACAGAAGAAGCTGTTGTTGTACAAAGGGAAAGTATATGGACAGAGTACTCACATTTTGGTAGATCCAGGAGCAACATCGTCTTTCATTGACAGACAGTTCGCTGCTCAGCTTGGTATAGCACCCACAGATTCTTCATCGTTTTCAGTGGGATTGGCTGGAGGAAGCCAACTACCATGCACATCCTATCTTCCCAAGGCTACATTTACGCTGGGTAAGTATAAGGATACAGAAGATTTCTACATCATTGACATGAAACCATTCACTGCCATTCTGGGTCAAGATTGGTTGGAGAGGAGAAATTCACACATTGACTTTCAGACCAAAAATCTGACGATCACTAGGAAGCATTCATCAGGCTCCAGTATTCGCACAGTATTATCCAGAGTTGAACAGACTCCAGGCTCAGATGACCTTCCTGAAATGGAATTGGTCAGCGCCACCACCATGAGAAAGCACCTTCGTCGTATTCGATCCAGTGGTTCGGCTGAAGAAGCCGTAGCTTATCTCTTCTTTCTCTCAGAGGTCGACGGTGAACTGGTCTTTACAGCATCAGACACAGACACCACTATGGAAGACCCAGAGGTCACAGCAGCACGTGATCAAATGAGAGAAGACTTTTCAGACATATTCCAGGAGGATCTTCCAGCTGGTCATAGGCCAGAACGGTTTGAAGGTGGCTATCATCGAATCAACATTGAACCTGGGCATAAGCCACCATCACAGCCAGTACGTACCATACCAGTACCCATGATGGAAGAGCTCAAACGACAGATCATCAAATATGTCGACTTGGGTATCCTTCGTCCGTCATCATCTCCATATGGATGTCCTATCATTTTCGCTCCTAAGCCAGGTGGGAAGTGGAGGATGTGCTGTGATTATCGAGCCCTTAATAACATCACAATTAAGGACACGTATCCATTGCCACCTCACGACACCCTTCTTGAACAGCTAAAAGGTGCACGATGGTTTAGCAGATTTGACTTCAATCAGTTTTTCCATCAGATTCCTATACATCCAGATGACATTCACAAAACAGCTATTCGCACCAGATACGGTTCCTATGAGTGGACAGTCATGCCTTTCGGATTGACCAATGCTCCTGCAACAGCTCTACGTGTAGGAAATCGGGCATTCTTCGACTTCATCGATCGGTTCCTTGTCATTTTCATGGACGATACCATCGTATACAGTCCGGATTTTGACAGCCACGTGAGTCATGTCCGACAGTTTCTCCAGCGTTGCAGAGAACACCGGTTCTTCATCAGGCCTTCCAAGGTGGAGTTGTTCGTCAGATCTATAGATTTCATCGGACATCACATCTCTGAAGCAGGCTTGTCCATCATCGAAGACAGAATCCGAGCAGTTATGGCAATACAGCCTCCAGTGTCTTATGGTCCTACCGTTGGAAAGCAGCCTCTACGCCGTATGGCTAAAGATGGCAAGTCATCCCTTCGGTCATTCTTGGGCATGGTCGGTCAATTCAGGAGATTCATACCAAAGTTCTCCAAAGTTGCCGAGCCGCTCAATCGTCTCCTTAAAACAGATAATCAATTTATCTTCCATCGATATCGCGGATACGATTACCGTTGGCGCTGGCGTTGACTAGCTCAACCATAAAGCGCTCGCTGCGACATTTACTGCTCATAATTTTCTCAACGTTCCTTCGCCTCATGGCCGGAACGGTGTTCACTGTGACTGCTGTGTTATGTGCAGGGATTGCGGAAGTGTCTGGCTGTTTTTATTTTTCAATTCGTTTATTGCATATATGCGAACTCACGGTATTCGGTGTGTGCAGCTTGTGTCGCAGGTTTTCCGATGGCGAGGAGGGACGCACCTTTTTGAGATGTGGAAGTCTAGGGCAACCTAGCTTGGGATGACAACCAACCACATCGGACTTACTTTGTTTTCATATTTTAATCTACTCACCTTGCATATGCATACAAACTTTGAGGAGCATCGAGGTTTGATAAGTTTTAGACTGATTTATCTTTTTGGGGTTGTGGCGCCATCGCGACCTCTTGGGATGTGGACGTCAAGGTTGAGCATGCCAACCTTGCTTGGGTTCGAACCCAACCACATCGAAGTCTGAGTCCTTGTGCTTCAGGGAACTTAAATATGTATATCTTAGCAATCTTTGTGGAAAGTCTCGTGCGCTAGAACGCACGGGAAGCCCTTGGCTGTTTGGCATGTATTGGGTTTGGGTCCATTCGAGCCCAAACCCAATAAATCTGCCAAAGAAATAAACTGATCATTTCGCGAACAATGTATCTCAGTCCTTGAGCTTCAGGAAACTTAAAGAGATATATCTCGAGAATAATTGTGGAAAGTCTCGTGCGCTAGAACGCATGGGAAGCCCTTGGCTGTTTGGCATGTATTGGGTTTGGGTACATTCGAGCCCAAACCCAATAAATCTGCCAAAGAAATAAACTGTTCGTTTCGGGCACGATGTAGTATGCCAGCCCTTGAGCTTCAGGGAACTTAAATGTATATATCTCGACAATATTTGTGGAAAGTCTCGTGCGCTAGAACGCACGGGAAGCCCTTGGCTGTTTGGAATATATTGGGTTTGGGTACATTCGAGCCCAAACCCAATAAATCTGCCAAGGAAATAAACTGTTTGTTTCGCAAACAATGTATCTCAGTCCTTGTGCTTTAGGGAACTTGAAGATATATATCTTGGCAAAATATCAGCGTAGTTTCGTTTGCTAGGAAGCACGGGAAGACCTCGACTGTTTGGCATTTGTTGGTTTGGGTACATGAAAACCCAAACCCAAAAAGCTCTTTGCCATGAAGTGACCTTCTCGTGCATACTTGACGACAATCCTTGCGCGCAAGATGGTGAACTAATGTTACTCTCAGCAAATTTAGTGCAAAGTTTCGTGCGCTAACACAGAGGACTTCGATGTGGTTGGGTTCGAACCCAAGCAAGGTTGGCATGCTCAACCTTGACCTCCACACCCCAAGAGGTCGCGATGACGCCATAAACCCCAAAAGATAAATCAGTCGCTAACTTATCACACCTCGATGCTCCTCAAACTTTGTATGCATATTCAAAGTGAGTTGAATAAAACGTGAGAACAAGGTGGGTCCGATGTGGTTGGGTGTGATCCCAAGCTAGGTTGTCCTAGACTTCCACACCACAAGAAAGCGCGCCCCTCCTCGCCATCGGAAAACCTGCGACACAAGCTGCACAAAATGAGCATCGTGAGTTGGCACATATGCATAAACAAACTGAAAAATAGAAGCAGCCAAACACTTCCGAAATCCCTGCGCATAACACAACAGCCACGACATCGTTCCGCCCATGAGGCGAAGCGAAGGACCGTTGAGAAAATTATGAGCAGTAAATGTTGGTGCGCAGCTCTTCATCCTTGAGCTAGTCAACGCCAACGGCAATCGTATCCGCGATATCGATGGAAGGTAAATTGATGATGATTTGATAAGGGTAATACTACATGGCTACTATCCTTAATCCAGATCCTCCCACAAGGATCTAGCGGGAATGGCCATCGCGACCTCATATTTTGGCTATAGTAGTCCAACCTATGCTTGTGGGTAATATTTATGACCTATTTGAATTATCTATCATGTTGGTTTGCTTGAAATATCGATTCTTGATCATTGTTTCGAGGCGTGGTTTGGGGGGTGTTGATTTTACAAAAAATAAATAAAATCCTAGGTCCTCCCACAAGGATCTAAAACATTGGCACCTATAGGCCTCACTACACGGGCTCATGATGGTTCATATCATGTCGACCTGCGAGGTAATGACCAAAATATGATGTGTAACTAGCACAACTACTCACAACTAATATTTGGGACTCGCTTCCGGTGGACCTCAACATCCCACATGTGCCGCGGAGCAATTTTTCACCAAATCTACGTCTGAAACTCGCATCGTAAAATCTCTAGCGGTAGTTCTAATCGTTCGAAAATTCTCCAATTTTTTTCAATGAGACTCGGAGGTCATGTGAAAGTACTGAGGTGTTCACCAAGGCAAGGATCTTAGCTTCACAGCCTAAAATGGATCAAGACTTACGCGCAAAATGCAAAAATATCCCCATACTTAAGGAATGTATATATCTTACCCATGTGACCGCGTTTATGTGATGTGGTCAATATAAACGATCTAAATCGTATTTTCACCTAAATATGATTGGTATATGGCAATACCTTAAGATACATTATATCCATGGCGGCATGGGATCGATATACTATTGGCGAAAATTTCCGGAAGATACGCGTCCGTTTTGCGATGTTTTCAAAATTTCTCACTTCAAAATCCACTAGGGCAGGTCATAAATGCATTTGCTGTGAGTATATAAAGCGAGTTCTGGTCAAACCAATCATCATAGCATTTACTTTAGGTCCCATGTGGAATATATTCTGGGATGCCGGCCTCCCAAAAGCTCATTGGGCGCCGGAAAACATTCTTGAAAAAGTGATCCTTGTGGGAGGATCTAGAGCGTTCTAAATCCTCCCACAAGGATCTCGGGATAGTAGCCATACAGACGCTGGATTTCAGCCTGGTATGACACAATTCCCAGGTTGTCATCTCGCGATATCGAACCTGAGTCCTGACCATTTCCAGGATTATTAAAACATATCATGAATCATCTATTTATCTTCCATCGATAGCGATATCGCGGATACGATTGCCGTTGGCGTTGACTCGCTCAAGGATAAAGAGCTGCGCACCAGCATTCACTGCTCATAATTTTCTCAACGGTCCTTCGCTTCGCCTCATGGGCGGAACGTTGTCGTGGCTGCTGTGTTATGCGCAGGGATTTCGGAAGTGTTTGACTGCTTTTATTTTTCAGTTTGTTTATGCATATGTGCCGACTCACGATACTCGTTTTGTGCAGCTTGTGTCGCAGGTTTTCCGATGGCGAGGAGGGGCGCGCTTTCTTGAGGTGTGGAAGTCTAGGGCAACCTAGCTTGGGATCACACCCAACCACATCGGACCCACCTTGTTCTCACGTTTTATTCAACTCACTTTGAATATACATACAAAGTTTGAGCAGCATCGGGTTGGGATAAGCTATAGACTGATTTTGTTTTTGGGTTTATGGCGTCTTCTTCGCGACCTCTTGGGGTGTGGAAGTCAAGGTTGGGCATGCCAACCTTGCTTGGGTTCGAACCCAACCACATCAAAGGCATCCCATTTGCATATATTCATATATTTGTCTTCAATATTCATGCAAAGTTTTAGGATCATTGAGTTAGGATAAGCCTTAGGCAGATTTATCTTTGTGGGTTATGGCGCATTGTTTCCTTCTTGAGGTCGACCCAAAGCATGAAAAGCTTTGCAGCCGAGGGCTTTTCGTGCGTGCTAGCGCACGAAACTTGGCACTAATATTGCTGACAGTAATATTAGTGCACCCTCTTAAGCGCAAAGACTTTCAATGAGTGTACACGGAATGGTCGCCTCTTGATAAAGAGCATTTTGGGTTTGGGTTCAACGTACCCAAACCCAAAGATGCCAATCAGCCGAGGGCTTCCCGTAAGTTCTAGAGCACGAAACTTGGCATAAATACTTCCAACGTATGTACCTTCAAGTTACATGAAGCTCAAGGCTTCAAGTTACTTGTGCGCGAAACGAGCAATTTATTTCTAAGGCAGATCTATTGGGTTTGGGTTCGAACTTACCTAAACCCAAAGATGCCAATCAGCCGAGGGCTTCCCGTGCGTTCTAGCGCACGAAACTTGGCACAAATACTGCCAACGAATAATTTTTTGAGTTACCTAAAGCTCAAGGCTTCAAGTGACTTGTGCGCGAAACGAGCAATTGATTTCTAAGGCAGATTTATTGGCTTTGGGTTCGCCATGAACCCATAAGCAAAATCAGCCTATGACATGACCTAAAGTTCTTAAACGCAAATATGGATAACTATTGAAGTTACATAAAAGATAATAGTACGATACCGACGTGGTTGGGTTTGATTCCAAGCGAAGTTGGTAAACGCCAACTTTGACTTCCACATCTCAAGAAGGAAACAATGCGCCATAACCCACAAAGATAAATCTGCCTAAGGCTTATCCTAACTCAATGATCCTAAAACTTTGCATGAATATTGAAGACAAATATATGAATATATGCAAATGGGATGCCTTTGATGTGGTTGGGTTCGAACCCAAGCAAGGTTGGCATGCCCAACCTTGACTTCCACACCCCAAGAGGTCGCGAAGAAGACGCCATAAACCCAAAAACAAAATCAGTCTATAGCTTATCCCAACCCGATGCTGCTCAAACTTTGTATGCATATTCAAAGTGAGTTGAATAAAACGTGAGAACAAGGTGGGTCCGATGTGGTTGGGTGTGATCCCAAGCTAGGTTGCCCTAGACTTCCACACCTCAAGAAAGCGCGCCCCTCCTCGCCATCGGAAAACCTGCGACACAAGCTGCACAAAACGAGTATCGTGAGTCGGCACATATGCATAAACAAACTGAAAAATAAAAAGCAGTCAAACACTTCCGAAATCCCTGCGCATAACACAGCAGCCACGACATCGTTCCGCCCATGAGGCGAAGCGAAGGACCGTTGAGAAAATTATGAGCAGTGAATGCTGGTGCGCAGCTCTTTATCCTTGAGCGAGTCAACGCCAACGGCAATCGTATCCGCGATATCGCTATCGATGGAAGATAAATAGACGATTCATGATATGTTTTAATAATCCTGGAAATGGTCAGGACTCAGGTTCGATATCGCGAGATGACAACCTGGGAATTGTGTCATACCAGGCTGAAATCCAGCGTCTGTAGTATTACCCTTTTAACCCCTAAGCCGGTTTTATTTTTTTGGGAATGTTCGGGTCGTTGTGCATTTCGTTGCATATATGCAATATTTCTTGCGGAAACATGTCAAATAAAGTCATCATGTGAGAGGTGTCGATTGACCCGACAGTTTGATACGAACATCCACCATCTTGTTCATTATATCCACTTATATATGCACATATTGCCCTTTGGGTCAAACGCCCTTTGGGTCAAAAATGACCCAAACACCGGCTTAGGGGTTAATAATCCTGGAAATTAAATTCACGATGACACGCGAGACGATGCAAGACGATATGACCGTCACGCTGGTTCAGAATTTTTTCGGGATTGAGACGGAAACGACGTGTGAATTCCAGCGCGTATAACCCTTCCCTTACTACATTTTCAGTGCACGGTTCAGATGAATGAGATTATAGTTCCGAATTTCGCCCGTCTAATGAATCACGTAATGTATCCAAGACGTGAATGATTTTGCGCCACATCGGCTATAGAGTTGGACGTTGGACCTTTCCAGGCTCGTATGACCAGTAATAATCACGAAAAGAGAATATTTAAGGGGGGCTTAATGCGGCGGGCTCTCGTACTTAGCACATCATGGGTTTTCGAGCGATTTCAGCCGCGAAAAATATTTTAATCGAACTGCCATATTCATCTGCGCTGGATTTTTCTTGCCATGTCAGTTGTGTCGGGAAAACGGTAGTTCCCAAATATAAATTATATACAAAAATGTCATACATAATTCAGAATACCCACGCGTTACAGCAGTGTGAATTTTAGGTTTTAATTTTTCCGGGAGCAAATTTTGATTGTTTCCGGAACAATTAACTTTCGATTTTCCCCGTAACAATGAATTTTGGCTACGGACACGCATATTTAGGGTTTAGAGAGAGTTTATGGGCTTTATCCAGTAGCCAGGCACCCTAAAAACCTAACACTAAACCCTACATATGCTTTCCCGTATGCAAAATTCATTGTTACGGGGAAAATCAAAAGTTAATTGTTCCGGAAACAATCAAAATTTGCTCCCAGAATAATATAGTTCCGTGAAATTTATGAACCACTTTGGTGAGCCACTTTTTTGAGGCCACCTCACCAAAGTGGTTCACAAGTCCCGAGTGGGGGATATTTTGGAGAATATCATTTTTGAAAGGCGGAAGAATTTTTTAGGCAGATCTGTAAATCAAAATTCAGAATTCAAATTTCTATTCCAGGAAGGTCACTTTTCTATTCCAAAATAATAATATTCCGGTAATTGATATATGTCCCATTGATACTAAAAATTATTGGGCGCGCCTTCTAGATCCGAACCAATGCCCAATTAAATTCTTGCAACATTGGTCCTTGTGGGAGGACCATAATCGAGTATGGTCCTCCCACAAGGACCATGGGATAGTAGCCATTGGGAGGCACGAACGGGGGTGGAGACCCACACAGAGGCGTCAGCGTGGAACTCCGCGGACGTGGCTGCCCGAGATGCAGGTGTAGGGCGCCGACGTAGTGAGGACATCCGCACAATGGGGTCCGACTGACCGTCCCTAGCGGGACTATCAGGCGGAGTAGTGCCAGGGGAATTCCCCCCAGCACCCCGGGATGCACGAAGGCGGGCGCCGAGCGAAGGGCGGTCGGCTGACATTGCTGGAATGATGACGTAGTCCGAACGTGTTGATGAAACGCGAAGTGTACGCGCAGTCGGACGAAACCAAGGGGCGATGGGCTCCTTGTCGGATGTGTTGTGCCGATGGGGCACGAGGAGGTCAGATGTGATAAAGAGCGATGGGCTCAGTCAGATACGTTCAGCGATGCGCTGCGGAATTATACCGCGAATGCCGCGGGATCAAAGAAAAAAAGGCGGGAGCTAGCGAGCGGACACGGATGGACCGGTGGTAAAGGCCCGATAACCTCACGGAGACGGTGAAATAAATATATATGAAGGTAGTGATATATGTATTTATTTGTCTCCTGAAATCACGGAAGCTGGACGGTGTCACAGCAGGCTAGAGCACACACTTGAACTAAGATGAGATAATAAAAGTGAGACATAGTTTTATTGTCTCAGCTCACGGCAAGCAGGCTGACCTGGAACCTCAGATTGAGGGGTGACAGAGAGGGCAGAGGCACCCCCCAGTGTGGGGGGTCAAAGTCTCTGTCTCCATGATGGTGCTTGGTGGTGCTTGTGCACCAAGCACCAACATCGACACCAGCGTTTGCAACAACATCGACAACGAGAGCTCTGACTGTGACGACTCCGACTCTCCGCGTTTTTCACCGTTTACACCTACATCTTGTGCGCCCCCTGGTTGCCATCTGGTGGTGGCTGGTGGTGCCGCCGCACCCCCCCACCTTGCCCTAACGTTGGTTTTGCCTTGGGGTTGGAGAATTGCGCGCTGTCTCGCCGCATTTTTCACACTCGCCCCCCTTGCAACGGCACACTTGCTCTGGTGGTGCCCGGCCGTTTTTGGCTTTGGCATCGCACAGGCATTGGTTGAACGTTGACTACTTGGCGCTCGACACCTTTCACCATCGGGAATGACGCCGCCACCGCCTAAAACCTGCCCGAACCCTAACTGGCACATCGTGATTAGAAATGTAGAGTGTTAATGTCCTTCGCTGCTCCTAGCTGGGTTGGTGTAGCCCCTAGACTAACTCTGACATTTCTTCCTAGCCGCCTGCCCGGATGTACCGGCTGGCCCTGCAGTGCACCTCCCTCCTTCGGGGTGAGGTGGTGTCATGGGAGTGCCAACTTTCTCCCCCCATAAGGGGGGAACAGTGGTGCCCCCTGTGTCACCCCTCGCCTAGTAGGATCTCACTTGCAGTTGCTGCCTGTTTGCTCCGCGAGTGTGTCACGGTCCTGCCAGCTTAAGTCCGACCACCATTATTGTATTATCCGACTTTAGCCGAGAACCGAACCGAAACCCTACCGCGCTGCATTTCATTTTCAGTGACAAGCATATATATCAACAACATCTGCTTTCACATCAATAACACCATTATGCGTCTACCATACTAAGAAACCTACATAAATAGTTATGTCTCTTTGCCGGCATTGGTAGTCTTTGGAGCCCAAGACATATTGCCAATCACACTGAGAAGGAATCGTGGTAGAATGTGGTAAACTGGTGTTAAAATGTGGTAAACTGGTGGTAAACGGCGGTAAGCCCCTATGTGGGGTGGTAATCAGGTGGTAAACGTTAAAATATAAAAAAAAAAACTGACGGTAAAACATTGGTAATTTGCGGTAACATAGGTTGAAGCATGGTAAAAGCCTGGTAATTTCAGAACGGAGCGTGGTAAACGAGGATCTGGAATGGTAAATGGTCGTGGCCTAATGGTAAATGGATATAAAACTTCGCAATGTAGTATAAATATAGAGACGGAGCTGGTAAACCGTGGTAAACGAGGATCCTGAATGGTAGATGTGCAATTCTCTGGTCTGTGGCCAAGGTAGAATTGACAGGAGTGGAGCGACTGGCGAATGGCGGCCAGGTATGAACGCAGGCAGGGGTATACATCATCGTTCAGTAGATAGGTGGGATGCGTCACATACAGATCGTATCATACCTGTCTCGGCTAAACCAGTAGGGAGCCGAAAGGTAGCCGATTTTAGTGGCCACGCGCACCATAGCTGGTAAGAGATAGAGGTAACGTAGCCAAGAAACCAAGTTAGGTTCTTGAAGTTGAAGTTTTCAAAAAACAGTTAAACTGTAACAGTTTATTTTTTTGTTTATTTAATTTAAGTAGCAGAAGGTCGAGAAAGAAAATGGCTGGTAAGTAGTTTTACTTTTTTCTTGAATCACGTGGGTGACAGAAAGCAGTTCTGTTGCAATGTATGCAGAACAGGTAGTTTACTTTTAAAAGCGAGTACTGTTACTTAAGAATGGAGAGTACCCGGACATGAGCAACGAGCGCTGCCGAACAAGGTGCACCTAAACGGGCAAGGACGGCCACGGTTGGCAGCGAGGCAGGCCAGGCCGCACTCGCTCCAAAGGTTACGTGCCCCATGCTTGTCTCTTGTGGATGTGCATGTTGGATAGGTTCGTGGCTTAATTAGTTAACCGCTGTTCGACTGAAAGAGCGGACGGCTCCTGAAAGTTTCTGCGTAAATAGGTGGTCAGCGAATATGTGGATACACACAGCCGGTGACTGCGCCCTGGTGCGGAATCACTTGCTTAGGAAAAGTCACCGGCTGTGCGTATTCATTCAGGTATGCAGGCCAGGCCGCACTCGCTCCAAAGGTTACGTGCCCCATGCTTGTCTCTTGTGGATGTGCATGTTGGATAGGTTCGTGGCTTAATTAGTTAACCGCTGTTCGACTGAAAGAGCGGACGGCTCCTGAAAGTTTCTGCGTAAATAGGTGGTCAGCGAATATGTGGATACACACAGCCGGTGACTGCGCCCTGGTGCGGAATCACGTGCTTAGGAAAAGTCACCGGCTGTGCGTATTCATTCAGGTATGCGGACTCCCCTGTTTTCCGGCATGCACGCTGTGGGATGCCACCGCTGTGGGAATATCCCATGGTTTCCGCAGTGGATTCAAACATGCTTTCGTGAACTGGTGCGCAGGCCTCCGAAGCTGCAACCGTGCAGGGAGGCGGCCTCCCCCCGGTCGCTGGAGGAGTGGTCGAGGAAAACCCGGTAAGACCGTGAACTTTTCCTTCCCCTCCCTTCCCGTACGGGATCCCGCCCGCCCGCCCTTCATCTAGTGAACGCAGCCGCCACTCCGCGGGTGCCTGGTCAGCAGCCTGTCGGGCGACTGTTCATCTGCGGTTGCGAATCAGCGGCCAAGGGGTGAACAGCGAGTCATGGGTGGGATTGCTTTTTTTTCCCCGGCATATATCTTTGTTTATTTCTTTGTAGAAAGGTGCATAGGGTGCACGCAAGGAACATAGGACCCAGGGACAAAGGATGCGGGGAGGCTGCTCCGCTCCGCGCCGAATCAGGCGCGTGGCGCGTGCGGCGCTCTCCCCGGCGCTGTGCCTTATCCTGCTTCATGTATGCGGCCTCTGCTCGACTTGATGCATGTGGGCCTGTGGCCTCTGCTCAAACCAGTCCGTCCGTCCCAAGTTTCATAGAATCATGTTTCCTGTGTTTCTCTTTCCTCCCTCGTTGCATGTGGGCCTGTGGCCTCTGCTCAGACCAGTCCGTCTGTCGTAAGTTTCATATCATGCTTCCTGCGGTTGCGAATCAGCGGCCAAAGGGTGAGCAGCGGCGCTGCAGGTCGTGGGTGGGGAGGGATGCGCGAGGGTGCGCGTACGGTAGATAGGTGCATAGTGTGCACGCAAGGACCATAGGACCCAGGGACAAAGGGTGCGGGGAGGCTGCTCCGCTCCGCGCCGAATCAGGCGCGTGGCGCGTGCGGCACTCTCCCCGGCGCTGTGCCTTATGCTGCGTCATCTGCGGTTGCGAATCAG
>LGRX02025167.1:39623-64531 GCA_001247695.2 Cymbomonas tetramitiformis | reverse complement strand
TTGAGCGAGTTCGTGTCCAAGCAGTCCCCGGATGTTCAGCGCGATATTGTTCAAGAACTGTGCGGCACAAATGCCGGGTTTGGTATGCTATTGATAGAAAATGTAAAGGAGGGATTCACCTGGTTAGCGCGTAGCGCCTCCAAGCTTCACGTGAATATGCGCATGGCCACTGCTGCAATGATCTGCGGGGAGAATTTTCGCACGCACGGATTTTCTGTGACTTCCTCTGCGGAGCTGCTAGGAGTACACCGGCGTGTTGTGGAGAGTGCTTTACGAGGGCGCGAGGCCTTAAGTAATGATTGTACGGTGGGCCTTCAACCTGATGAGAACTCGGTACCCGATCTGGTGCGTGGGACGCGGAACACTTCTGAAAGCAAGGAACAGGTGCAGAATCTGGTTCGCGAGTACTGGCTCTCAAACACGAGGGTCAGTCCTTGCAAAAAGGACGTCGTCCTTGCGCGCGACTCTGCTGGAAAGCTTCTGCAGCCTAATCAATTCGTCTCCAAGCAATGGTTGGAATCTTCACAAGTTTCTTTGTTTATGCGGTTCCAAGCAAGACACCCGGAAATTAAAATGAAGCAGCGAACATTCGAGGGTCTCAAGCCCAAGAATGTGGTACGTCTTCGCAGGCAGGACAACATAACTTGCACGTACAGGTACCACGAAGACTTTCGGATGGTGCTTGAGGGCTTCAATCGGACAAGGGAGACCTTGCATTCTGGCTGTGCATGCAAGGAGGAGTGCTGTCCGCGCATTCCTTGGAGCACCGACTCTACAAGGAAGGTCATAGAGGGGACCGAAGAGGTTTGCGACATTGTTAAGGTAGGAACGTCAACCAGCCAGTTCGCCGAGAGTTTGCTTTGTCCCCGACCGGGAGACTCGCATAGGATTGAATGCCTGAAGGGGGAGTGTCCGGATTGCGGGGGTCTTGCTAATTTGCAATTGTGTGCAACGGAACTCACGTCTCAACGGCTTGTGGAATGGAAGTGTTATGAAAACCTAGCAACCGGTCACGTTACCGACGATGGGGAAGCGGTTAAGCGGTTGCAATTTGTGCACAAGAGAACTCCAGTAGGGGAACTGGTGTACAAGTTACAACAACTATTACTTGGGCACGAACCTGGGAAGTCCAAGAACTGCGAATGCCGAGGGAGTTTTGTGCACAACACCGCGGTTGAAGGGAACCCGGGAACATGGGCGATTCGTGAACTTGATGGTTCTGGAACGTGCCCCTTCCTTCGCCCTTATGCCTACCATACTTTCATGGCGCTGCACCAACACCGGCACTATCGACAGTGTGTGGATAATCTACCGTTGGGGCATTGTTGTGTTGTCTTTGACTTTTCGGAGAATCACAAGTTGACCATTCCCCGCGCGGCACAAAGTATGCATTGGGTGCTAAAGCAGGCAACCATTTTGGTGTGTGTGCTATGGCGACACGCATCCTTGGAGGTTGATGGAGTGGAGAGCACCTCCGAAAATCCGGTGATAATCAAGGACTATCTTTACTTTTTGAGCGATGACCGTGTGCACGACCACCACTTTGTTCGGTACATGCGGGAAACGATTATCGAGGACTACTTTGTGGGCCGGGGTTTGGCGAAACCGGTGTTCTTGCACGAGTGGGTTGATGGTAGTGGGTGCCAAAATAAGTGTGCGGCGGGTTTCGCGGATGTTGGGAAGAGTAAGGCGGAGTGGTACTTGGGTGTCCCTTGTCAAAGGAACTTTTTTGAGACGGCACACGCAAAAGGGGAACAAGATGCGGCGGGTGCACATGTGAAACACGCGGCGGCCACGGCCGTGATATCGGAGGGGGACGAGTTCTATGCAAACATAAATTGCGCGGGGGATTTGCACCGGTTCTGTGTTGCACGACTTTCCCGTCCGGCACCCACTACTTATATGAAGAGCAAGGTCACTTTCAATGCGCGGCACTTCTATCTTGTACCCGAAAGTCCCCTACACGAGGAGCCCGGGGGAATGCGCGCGGTTGACCGGACGGGTGAAGCGTATCAGTCGGTTGACGGCACGCTGCGTATGCACAGCGTTCGCGCGGGGGTTGGTGAAGGGCGCCTCCTATTTCGGGACCGCTCTTGCTATTGCGCCCATTGCTATGCGCAATGCACACACCCGGTGCCGGACTCCTCCCGGTGCTTGGAGAAATCTCATGTCGACTCTTGGAGGGAGGTGGAGTTGCGTCCGGCGTCGGGAGCGGAAGCGAGACAAGTGCGCATGATGGTGGAGCGGTATGCGACGGAGGTGAGTTTGGAGGTGCGGCGGGGAAGCGTTTTTGCGGTGCGGGTCGAAGGGGACGCCGCACATTCCTACTACTTGGTCAAGGCCTTGGCCTCAAGCATGCAAGTAGATTGTGAAATGCAAGAGGATGACTATGGTGTCACACACGGTCCTGGCTCCTGGGTGATCTCCGGTCGATACTTTGAATGGAAGGATGAGGGGGAACGGGACGCATACGCTTTGGACACCTCCAAGAAATGACTCATTCCATGCGAGGCGGTGATAGCGACGGAGGTGCCCTTAATTCGGCAGGGTGCTGAATATTTCATATCGGATCGGACCCATCAGCGCCTGTTAGCGTTGGTATAGATATGGAAGTGATATAGACTAGATGTCCCCCTTATCGTTTGTATTATTGATATGTAGCAATAACCTCAGATTTGATTCCAACAATGTTTTGTATGTGCCTTCATATGACATGAATTATTACACTCGCTTTCCCGAGTGCGCATATGCATTCTTGCACCTCTTTATCTCTTCGGGAGATCATAACCCACTCGGTTATTTCCATGTTGGAGAAATGTATATGATTCTTTGTAGAATTTGCATTATCATATTTGTATGGAATCCATATGCACATATAGCGATTTCATACATCCCCGACGCGGTTCACATTCGGAACATTCGGAGAACGTCCCGATACCTTTAGACTACCTCTAATGCTCACCCAAGTGCCCGAAATCTCAAAGTTGAAAAAATAGTCAATTTGGAAATTAACGTTCTCAATGAGAATAACAAAAACGAATCGGTTTTCATAAATTATTGTCTACTTCACATTTAACGCGCATACGAAAGATTCGGAGAGACGTTTCCACCTCGGGTGGGCACCCAACTGCCCGAAATCTCAGAGTTGAAAAAATAGTCAATTTGGAATATGATATTGTCATACGAAATATGAAAAAATAAGTCATTATATATTCTTAAACCCTCTTTAAAAAAATTATGCGCCTCTACATACTTAAGCTTACCAACTAATTTTGCAACCCATCGTGACCCAAGGATGAGGCACACATACCGTGGCAGTTCCGTGGGATGGAAGGAGTAGGGGATCTGGGTGCCTTCTTTTGCGCTCGCGCGAGGGGTCGCAGGGCTTACCATCCGACGGGCCGTGGGGCGATGCCCGGCCGGAGGTGGTTGACGCTGGGCTGGAGGAGGGGGTGTGGGGGGAGACATAGGCCCCAACCTGGATCGGGGGAGGGGGCTGGACGAGAGGAGGTTGGCGCTGATGGACAGGGCTTGGGAGGATGCGATTGAGGAGACGGACTATGTTACGCAGGCCGGGCAGGATGGACAAGGTGGCGGGACGCAAGGGTCTGGGGGCACGCAACTTTGGCAGGCACAAGAGGCTGGAAGGAGGGCGTCACATCTCTTCGAGAACATGGAGGATGCGCGGCGAGAATCAGAGAATCTGCGGATGCCGGGGGCTCAAGGACAGAATACCGCCGAGGCTTGGTCTGCAGAGGCATCCTTGGGCGCAAGCGGGCCCAGCCAAGCGGCCTCGTCGCGGCACCTGAGCGTCCAGGATATCTTGGCAGAGTGGGATGACCTCTCATCGCCGGGCGTAAAGAGTGGGGTCTGGACTCAGCAGCAGAGCGGGGCCTCACCACAGCAGACGGTCGCCTTGGCTGAGGAAGGGGTTACCACTTTGCTGGGGGCGACCAGGCGAGTGACCCACCTCCTTGAGGGGTCGGTTGGCATGGGGGGAACTGGTGGGGAGGGTGTTGAGTGACTTGCGGGTGGAAGGGCCACGGGTGGATTCTGACACATGCCGGGACCCTCAGAGACCGAATTGCCACCCCGGCAGTGATGACCACTTACAGCAGGTTGCACGGCAGCAAACGGCGTCTAAGCAAGGCGTCACGCGCAGTGCCAAAACATCGCTGGATTTCTCAGCAGGCGCACGCGGCAAACGCACCGAGGCCACGTTGTGGGAGGCCCTGCAGTCGCGCAAAATAATAGAGAAGGGAGTCCTCCGCCTCGAATGACCCTCCGCGCACACTACTGCCGTTCAACAACCACAGACTTCGCATCGTGAGCGTGGCTTGTCGAACAGCCAGCAGCTGGTGCTGGCCGGTGCCGTTCAGCTGACACGTGCCGCCAGAGGTCCATATGCAGCGACCTTCGATGAGCAGACTGCGGCTCTCCACCACAGGCAAGGCCGCTGACAGCCTGCATCATACCCCGCACTCCGTCGTGAGTCAGGCAGCCCCCCCTGAAGCCAAGGCCTTGCGCCCATCCACAGGCAAGGCCGCTGACAGCCTGCGTCATACCCCGCACTCCGTCGTGAGTCAGGCAGCCCCCCCTGAAGCCAAGGCCTTGCGCCCCACCACACACCTGCAGGGCGCCGAAAGTCCTGTGCGGCGAGAGGCCACGGTACCCAAGAGGTAAAAGAGCGCGATGCACACATGGCCAGCTCATGTGGCAAGAGAGGCCACGGTGCATACATGGCCAGAATGGTGGAAATCGTGGGGGTGGAAATCTGGCACCCTCGGCGGACATGTCCCGCCCCCCGACGAGCTCGTGGCAGGTGCTGGATTCAGTGCACCGTAGGTCATACCGTGCATGACTCCGTTCGACTGTACCAGTACTCGTACAGTACTTGGTGACAGATACCTAGGTCACAGATGCATTATATATTCGTTTATCTTTATAATCAGTTTACACTTGTATGAGAACTTATCAGTGACCACCCCGATATAATACGGTATATTATATCTCACAGGTTATGGGGTATTACCCCGCTTTTATCACTGCTGACTTTGCCATGATTGGCTAAACTTTTCCGCTTGGCGGGGCGTTGGGGCCTCGCGAGGTGTTGAATTGGCCACTTTAGGGCGTGCGGTTTGCACCATGTTGCGGTGAGATTTCGAGTTGGGACTTTCGGCAACTTCTTCGAGTGTCCGCGTTGGATTTTGTTTTAGACTTGGATTGATCACCCCTGTCAACGTCTCCTTGGCCGTCGCGTATTCGACTTCGTTGATTTCGTTCGACCCCATCTTCTCCTTACTCCGCAACTGCATTACGGTCGCCCGCCACCTTACAATTTGCACCTCGCCTTTTCCCCAACCCCCCTCCTATAGGAATTTATTCTGATGACTTCATCCTCCGTTGGTACACCGGCCGTGGGCGCTAGGATGCGCCTAGACTCTATTTTTGCTAGAAATGTGGGTGCTCGCTATAAGAGCACCCCGCAGTCAGCGAAAGTTGTACTCGCTGCTGCTGACAGGACACGCGGCAATGCCGTTTTGGAATCGTCCTGGGACACTGACGTCGTTAAGCGTGTTGCAAAGGACACCTTAGGTACTAAGGCGTCCTCATTTTCCGGAAGTGAACCTCATCGCCAACTTCTTTGGGATTCCTTGGTTACTGCCTTGGAGGCGTCCTTTGTCAACAAGGACAACGCCAACGAGGACATCTTTGACCTCGTGGACGTCACCAAGGAGGTTCACCCGATCTTCAACGACATTTTACTTCGTGCGTTGGTCTCGTTGACAACGCCCCACTCTCCAGCTCGAAGGTGGGTTGACGCTTCGGCTCGGATCTCTCCGCGCGACGGTAAGCGTGCCCTCCTTGAGGTGACCAAGCGGCTGCTGCCGCCTGGGCATCGGCCGCTCCGCCATCACGAGGAACTCTTAAGCATTTCTTTTGGGTCCTCTGTTGACCCAGAGCCTTGAGTGGCCCAATTTGACGAGTGTCTTAAGGCTATCGCGGCTAGCGGGGCGGGTCCCCTGGACGACGAAGCAGCCAAGAGGCAGCTCCTGGCAGCGCTGGACACCGACTTTTACAAGGAGGTGATCACCCCGCTTCGCCTGGACACCGAGTTGGCGAAGGTGAGCATCGAGGAGGTTTACACACACATCCTAGAATGGCCCTCCCACCCGCACCAAGGCAGCCGCGCCTATCCCGGCGCACACGCCTCTCGGATTGGCTTACGCAGGTGGGGAACCGAGCGACGTCTCGGGCTTCCTCGAGGAGTTCGCTCGGGTCATTGGTGAGGCCTCTGCCCTACTTGCCTCCCTCCGTCATGGCGAGCGCGAGATCGCACAAGACACACCGCCACCACGTAATGATTCTCACCGTCCGCATGGGAGCGGTGGTGTGAGGTTTCCACCGTCCAAGTGGCGTGACGAGCGAAACCGTCGGACCGACGGAAAGTTTCACGGGCGTAATCGTCACGTGGGATGGAAGCACCGCTTCGGAGCATCTCCACTCCCGAAGGGGGGGAATTGGCCTCAAGGTATTAGAGCGCAGGGTGCTAGAAGCATCTCGTTTCACTCCGCATCCTCAGCCTTCGTACAGGAGTGCCCGCTCTGCCCTGGGCACTTTCACGACACTGCACGTTGCCCTGAGGTGTGTGGTTCGTGCGATGTTGAGCTGCGTGATGCCGCCATGGACTTGGACGAGGTGGTTTCGGCCTTCCAGACCGCCTTTGACAACGAGAACGACGAGGAATTCGCTGACTTGTGCCACGAGCACGACCAGCCACTGGTGCGCACCGATCCTGAGCCCTTCACCTACCCGGTGCGGCACGACGTGGGATTGCGTGCCCACTATGCGGGCTTGGGTCATGGTGCTTCGGGCGCCGGCATGGGGAGTGTGCTTAAGGCTGCGGGGTAATTTTTTTGGTAAATTACCGGTGCGGTAATTACCGGTAAATTACCTGGTATTACCGACCCCCGTTTCTGAATTACCCTCCATACTTAAGATTTTACCGGTAAATTACCAATTACCGCATTGGTAATTTACCAATTACCAGGGATTACCTGGTAAATTACCAGTTCCCATTGTGTCAATTATCCCAATTTCAAGCTATCGAACGTAGGCATGCGGTCAGTTTTAAGTGCAATCTGATTTTTCGAAGAAACCGCGGCTATTTTAACAGCTGCATGTATATATATATATATGTGTGTGTGTGTGTGTGATAGTAGCTACATAAATAATAACATCTGCATATGTGATTGTGTTGCATATATGAGCATATAGCGTGCCAGAATATGCTCACGCCGGCAACAGAGGTCCCTGGTGGAGCCTTTACACATGTTGAGGCGCCCTACATACCGCTGTCCTATGAAATATAGTGTCAATATCGGAATGGGCATAGTCAAAATTGGTTTCCGATCATGCTACCTCGCAGGGACCCGATCCATAAACCGCACCATGAAGAACTCGGATTTGGGATACTGTCTGTACTTCTGGAAAAAAGCAATAGTATGGTGTGTGCACCTTCATCATCGCAATAGCAATATTATGTGCCGACACAATTCTAATGGCCGATACAAACCCACACGAACTTTAAAAAATGAATTCGGAGCCCTGATGCGAAAGTTGGGTCATTTTGTGCAGGCGGTAAAATGTTGGTAATACCACTGAAAGTATTACCGGTAAATTGCCCGGTATTACCACACCCCATTTTCAAATTACCGGTAATTTCGCAGCCTTAAGTGTGCTATCAGATGCACGGGGCGTCCTCGAGTCCCTGCGGTCTGCGGCTACGGCTGCACAGGTCGGTGGTGCTACCGCCGCTGGTGAGCAACCACCGCTGCACATCGGCACTTTGTCTGTGCCGCAGGTGGTGTGCGACGCGCCACCACCTGCCAATCACGAGATCGACACGGGGCTTTACCCTATTTCGGCATCGGACCCCGCTTCCTTCGGGTCTCCTTTCGAGGAGCCACTACATGTCTCTTTTATGGACCGTGTACAGTAAAACCCGGGGTATAAGAAAACGCACCTATAAGAAAACAGCCGCTGGATTTTTGCCAAAATTTTAAGAAAAAGAAAATACGCCAGCGCTGGCTTTCCCCTCGAGACGCGGACAAAAGCACCCTAATTAAGAAAATTTTGGGCTGGAAAATGATATATTGGAGATCCAAAAATTGCTGAAAACCATGATATTAAGAAAATCTTCGCTGGATTTTATTGCGAGTTCGTTCTTTTACGGAATATTAAGCCTATGCTTACAAACGATATATAAATCTATTCGTCTATGAAAGACCTATTTGTGGTTCATCTTTCAGCCAAAATGGCCAAGTATATCAAAATTTGTGCCTATTCCGAGCATTTTCGGTTATTACACTATACCACTCGCGTACGCTGCACAGTTTACCGCGAATGCGTTCTTTTACGGAATATTACGCATATGCTTACAAACGATATATCAATCTGTTCGTCTATAAAAGACCTATTTGTGGTTCATTTTCCAGCCAAAATGGCCAAGTATATCAAAAGTTATGCCCATTCCGAGATTTTTCGGAGAGATGACGTAGGAATGCCCCTCTTTCCCAAACAGCTTTCTCTTCTCGGTCTTAAATTCTTGCTCAGTGAGCACAAACTCGCCAGATAGGCTCTTCAGGGTTTGGAGCGCTAATCTTGTGGTTGCTTCCATTGCTGTTGGTTGCCTACTGTATTGCTCGGATGCAGTTGTCCGTCTGAGACGACACTGCTCATCGTTTTAAGAAAACATTAAGAAAGCAGCCGCTAGGTTTTAAATCGTCAAACGGCGACGGGCCGTCGATTAAGAAAGTCGCACGCTGTCGCCCCCCTGAAAACTATCGGATATCGTCGATCCAAGGGCCAATTAAGAAATGACTTGGGGCTGGATTGCGTTCGGCTCGATCTCAATTTAAGAAAGCCAGCGCTGGCATTTTAATCCTGTTTTCTTATAGCCCGGGTTTTACTGTAATGCCGACTTGCCCTGACACCTCCCTTAAATTGTGCTCGATTGACTCGGTTCACGGGCCGGTTCACACGGGAGAACTTTCCGTGATCGACGATGACGACGACTCCGATAAGGCTGCGGGGTAATTTTTTTGGTAAATTACCGGTGCGGTAATTACCGGTAAATTACCTGGTATTACCGACCCCCGTTTCTGAATTACCCTCCATACTTAAGATTTTACCGGTAAATTACCAATTACCGCATTGGTAATTTACCAATTACCAGGGATTACCTGGTAAATTACCAGTTCCCATTGTGTCAATTATCCCAATTTCAAGCTATCGAACGTAGGCATGCGGTCAGTTTTAAGTGCAATCTGATTTTTCGAAGAAACCGCGGCTATTTTAACAGCTGCATGTATATATACATATATATGTGTGTGTGTGTGTGTGTGATAGTAGCTACATAAATAATAACATCTGCATATGTGATATTGTTGCATATATGAGCATATAGCGTGCCAGAATATGCTCACGCCGGCAACAGAGGTCCCTGGTGGAGCCTTTACACATGTTGAGGCGCCCTACATACCGCTGTCCTATGAAATATAGTGTCAATATCGGAATGGGCATAGTCAAAATTGGTTTCCGATCATGCTACCTCGCAGGGACCCGATCCATAAACCGCACCATGAAGAACTCGGATTTGGGATACTGTCTGTACTTCTGGGGGAAAAAAAACAATAGTATGGTGTGTGCACCTTCATCATCGCAATAGCAATATTATGTGCCGACACAATTCTAATGGCCGATACAAACCCACACGAACTTTAAAAAATGAATTCGGAGCCCTGATGCGAAAGTTGGGTCATTTTGTGCAGGCGGTAAAATGTTGGTAATACCACTGAAAGTATTACCGGTAAATTGCCCGGTATTACCACACCCCATTTTCAAATTACCGGTAATTTCGCAGCCTTAGACTCCGACGGTTATTCCTTTTCCGGAGACGAGATTCCCTCGGCCCCACCGGCTACACGGTCACGTGTCGGTGTGGCGACACTGCCGAGGGTCTTCTCCTTTGCATCTCTAGCCCTGCCCGCACTCATGTGTCTTGCATGTGTGTCAGCGGTACAGGGTTCGGTGGTGCTCGATCAGGCCCCTGGATTCACCGCAGCAGTACATCCCACTGGGGTGACTGCCAACAGTCTATCTGCCTTGCCGTACTGTTTTACTTTCGGCATCTCTTTTCCTTCTGAGGTTTCGGCAGGTTTGCATTCTGATTTTCAATTTTCGGAGTTCCTGATTTTGCTCTACGAATCTTTTCCTAACTCTGGCTTCTGGTTCTGGACACACTCTGGCTTCTGGCTTCTGGTTCTGGACTCTGGCTTCTGGACTTTGGTTCTGGATTATGACTTCTGGACTCTGGTTCTGGTTGAACATCGTATCTTTGACACTGACAACTTCTTCAATTCTGGTGAACTCTGCAACTTTGTAGACCACTTTGAAAGTGGCTAGGTATCCGCAAGATTGAGCTGTAGGAACTTAGCTAGAAAGCAGTGTCCTAGCAGCAGTTTTAGGAAGGGACCGCCCTGGCTAAAGCACAGGCCTCCCTCTAGCAGTTTCCAGCTACTAGCTGTTTGTTGTTTCGGATCTTTGCACTTTATCTGTGAGCCGCTCTCTGCCACCTGAACAGCACTCCGTACAGTTACAGGGTGGTGTGCTGGATTCAGTGCACCGTAGGTCATACCGTGCACGACTCCGTTCGACTGTACCAGTACTCGTACACTACTTGGTGACAGATACCTAGGTGAAAGATGCATTATATATTCGTTTATCTTTATTCGCTTCGATTCGTGCGGCGCGCGAGGTGTCCCAACACACTAGAAGAGTGGCGAAATAATACTTTTGGGGTGGTTGGCGGGGGGGCAGGGGGGGGAGGTTCGAAATGCAGGCCGGCTCTCAGGGTTCGGGTCTTACGCGTACGTGGGTCGCAAGGCTGAAAAAAACCGGACCGTCATAGAGATATGGCCAATGAATCAAAACTCGGTCTCGTGGTGCCATGTGCATCGAAAACAATGTAACACATGCCCTGAAGGGTCACTCGACCGCTGGGGTGGCTTGGAGCCCCATGGATCCGCCGATTTCGAAGGGGGCTAGGGCAGGATATCTCTATGACTGTATGACGGTCCACCCCCCAGAATTGGTGGGACGACAGGTAGGGTGCAGTTGGCGTGCTGTAGCGGCGTGTAGCTCGATGGCCAAGGCAAGATGCATGGTGGGGATGACGAAGGACATCAGGTGGGATGTGGGACTACCGCGCCTTGCCACATGGAGGCTCGGCACACCCCTAATTCTAGTGCAAAAGGTTGTTGATGTAGATTGTGGTAGGTGGGGGCATTGGAGGGGGTGTGGCCCGAGCATGGTTGCGCTGACGGAGCAGGGCGTAGCGAGCGAACCGCTTCGATTCGTGCGGCGCGCGAGGTGTCCCAACACACTAGAAGAGTGGCGAAATAATACTTTTGGGGTGGTTGGCGGGGGGGCAGGGTGGGGAGGTTCGAAATGCAGGCTGGCTCTCAGGGTTCGGGTCTTACGCGTACGTGGGTCGCAAGGCTGAAAAAAACCGGACCGTCATAGAGATATGGCCAATGAATCCAAACTCGGTCTCGTGGTGCCATGTGCATCGAAAACAATGCAACACATGCCCTGAAGGGTCACTCGACCGCTGGGGTGGCTTGGAGCCCCATGGATCCGCCGATTTCGAAGGGGGGCCAGGGCAGGATATCTCTATGACGGTCCACCCCCCAGAATTGGTGGGACGACAGGTAGGGTGCAGTTGGCGTGCTGTAGCGGCGTGTAGCTCGATGGCCAAGGCAAGATGCATGGTGGGGATGACGAAGGACATCAAGTGGGATGTGGGACTACCGCGCCTTGTCACATGAAGGCTCGGCAATAACTCTCAATCCCAGCGTGCCAAGCCGTTGATGCAGACCGCAGTAGGTGGGGGCATTGGAGGGGTGTGGCCTCGAGCATGGTTGCGCTGACGGAGCAGGGCGTAGCGAGCGAACCGCTTCGATTCTCGTGCGGCGCGAGGTGTCCCAACACACTAGAAGAGTGGCGAAATAATGCTTTGGGGGTGGTTGGCGGGGGGGCAGGGTGGGAGGTTCGAAATGCAGGCCGGCTCTCAGGTTCGGGTCTTACGCGTACGTGGGGTCGCAAGGCTGTAAAAAACCGGACCGTCATAGAGATATGGCCAATGCATCCAAACTCGGTCTCGTGGTGCCATGTGCATCGAAAACAATGTAACACATACCCTGAAGGGTCACTCGACCGCTGGGGTGGCTTGGAGCCCCATGGATCCGCCGATTTCGAAGGGGGGCTAGGGCAGGATATCTCTATGACGGTCCACCCCCCAGAATTGGTGGGACGACAGGTAGGGTGCAGTTGGCGTGCTGTAGCGGCGTGTAGCTCGATGGCCAAGGCAAGATGCATGGTGGGGATGACGAAGGACATCAGGTGGGATGTGGGACTACCGCGCCTTGCCACATGGAGGCTCGGCACACCCCTAATTCTAGTGCAAAAGGTTGTTGATGTAGATTGTGGTAGGTGGGGGCATTGGAGGGGGTGTGGCCCGAGCATGGTTGCGCTGACGGAGCAGGGCGTAGCGAGCGAACCGCTTCGATTCGTGCGGCGCGCGAGGTGTCCCAACACACTAGAAGAGTGGCGAAATAATACTTTTGGGGTGGTTGGCGGGGGGGCAGGGTGGGGAGGTTGGAAATGCAGGCCGGCTCTCAGGGTTCGGGTCTTACGCGTACGTGGGTCGCAAGGCTGAAAAAAAACCGGACCGTCATAGAGATATGGCCAATGAATCCAAACTCGGTCTCGTGGTGCCATGTGCATCGAAAACAATGTAACACATGCCCTGAAGGGTCACTCGACCGCTTAGGTGGCTTGGAGCCCCATGGATCCGCCGATTTCGAAGGGGGGCTAGGGCAGGATATCTCTATCAAGATCATCTCACCACTCCTATCGGCGGCGCGGCCCGGACAAAAGTGGATATGGTATGATCCTGGTCGGCAACGTTTTTATTTTTCTCCAAGCTCTTATCTTGCGCCTACCTGCTCGCTGTCTCAGCGCGCGGCTTGTGTTTTTGTTTGATTAATGATTTTTGCGCGCTACGTTTCTTTAGCGATATTTCATATCGACCATGTTTTCGTGTGCATGCGTGGAACCCGGCGGGGGGGCGTTCCTGCGATGTTCTCACATGAGCCGCATCCCACCAGCAGCCCATCCTGCGATACATGGATGATTGGAGGCCGTCGGGCGTCTTTGCATCCCGCCTGACGGTTTGGGTTCAATTTTCAACAGGAATTCTTCCTTCCTGAGCAGCGCTCTGTTTTTTTGCAGGTTTATGCTGTGCCTTTTCTGAAGGCGCCAGCAACGGCCATAGTGTATAATTCATGCTGTGCCTTTTCTGAAGCCGCCAGCAACGTTCCTGGCGGCATCTTTCCCTCTGGCCCTACTAAGCTGAAGGGGTGCTTGGAGACCGGCGGGATTCTCCGACGGGTTGGGTTCGATTCCCAACGTCTTTACTAACCAGCGTTTCGTTTTTTGCAGGTTTTGTTTTTTACGCCGAGCATCTTTTTATGCCGCCAGCAGAGTGCTCGCGGCATCCTGTGACTTCCAGCTCTGTTTAGGTTTCGCCGATTATTGATGTTCAGAATTTTAGATTTTCCACCCACTGTTCCGCTGCTGTTTTCAAAACGTCTATTTTGTACGTAGACGCCCACCCGAGGGTGAAATGCGGACAGCAGTTGGCTGTCGGTATTGGGTTCGATCCCCAACGTCCTGACTGATTCGCTGTTCGTGTGCTGCAGGAAACGTTTTGGTTCTGAAGATTTTGGAACGTGCGCTGTGCTCTAGCTTCCTAGTTTAGATTTTCATATCGCCCTCGGGTAGTTGAATCCTTGTATTAGAAACTAGCAGCCTAGTAGTAATACGTATTTATGCTAATATTTTTTAAGAGAGTAATCGGTTTTTCTCTTAGTATCTTTATCCATCTGAAATGCTTACTTGCTTGCTACTCATGTATGCCTCGTGCTATGTGAATGTCCCCAAGTGATCGTATAATACAACTGTGTTTTATGTAATATTCGCGGTACTACTCGTTCAGTAATTTTGTTTTTCAAGTCATAATCGCAGTACGATTCGTTTGTGTTCCCCCTAGCTTAATTTAATTTTCGGAATTTTTCTGTGAATTTTCACGACAGAAATGAGCGTGGTCCTCATGATTGTCGCACCTGCGACAGACATGAGCCCCCAGCTCATTTCTGTCGCACGGTATAATTCCAGTCTGTCTTGCGACACGACAAATAAAATACCCGGTGCGACAAATTTGAAGTGCTACCCAACACACTAGAAGGGTGGCGAAATAATACTTTTGGGGTGGTTGGCGGGGGGGCAGGGTGGGGAGGTTCGAAATGCAGGCCGGCTCTCAGGGTTCGGGTCTTACGCGTACGTGGGTCGCAAGGCTGAAAAAACCGGACCGTCATAGAGATATGGCCAATGAATCCAAACTCGGTCTCGTGGTGTCATGTGCATCGAAAACAATGTAACACATGCCCTGAAGGGTCACTCGACCGCTGGGGTGGCTTGGAGCCCCATGGATCCGCCGATTTCGAAGGGGGGCTAGGGCACGATATCTCTATGACGGTCCACCCCCCAGAATTGGTGGGACGACAGGTAGGGTGCAGTTGGCGTGCTGTAGCGGCGTGTAGCTCGATGGCCAAGCGCAAGATGCATGGTGGGGATGACGAAGGACATCAGGTGGGATGTGGGACTACCGCGCCTTGCCACATGGAGGCTCGGCACACCCCTAATTCTAGTGCAAAAGGTTGTTGATGTAGACTGTGGTAGGTGGGGGCATTGGAGGGGGGGTGGCCCGAGCATGGTTGCGCTGACGGAGCAGGGCGTAGCGAGCGAACCGCTTCGATTCGTGCGGCGCGCGAGGTGTCCCAACACACTGGTAGCCCCTCATTTGTGTCGCACGGGGTATTTTATTTGTCGTGTCGCAAAAGATTCGTTTATAGTAACGACGCTTCGCAGCTTTTTCAGAAATATGGTAATATGCTGTTTTTCATTTCGTTTCCCTTAAAGGAGCGAAACAGGTTTCCTGGAAAAAAAGTGACATCAACAGGCCACACCGCAGGAGCTGTCCCTCAAAAATTATGCCGTTGGAAAATTTTCGAAAATTTTCTGCCCATGTCAGCAGTCCTACCCCGGATTGTGTCGAGCGCTCGCGCTTTACCGGCCAATCATGATACGATAGCATATCAGCAGTCCTACCCCGGATTCTTTCGACCGACAACGAGAGAAACGTTTAATAATTCAAAATTATACCACGAAGATATATATGCTGTTTTTCATCCATGTCAGCAGTCCTACCATGATTGTGTCGAGCGCTCGCGCTTTACCGGCCAATCATGATACGATAGCATCTCAGCAGTCCTACCCCGGATTCTTTCGACCGATCGTTCGTAACCGACAACGAGAGACACGGGTAACAATTCCATATTTTACCCCGAAGATATGCGGAATTTACAATTATTTACGCATCTCGTCATTCAAGATCATCTCACCACTCCTATCGGCGGCGCGGCCCGGACAAAAGTGGATATGGTATGATCCTGGTCGGCAACGTTTTCATTTTTCTCCAAGCTCTTATCTTGCGCCTACCTGCTCGCTGTCTCAGCGCGCGGCTTGTGTTTTTGTTTGATTAATGATTTTTGCGCGCTACGTTTCTTTAGCGATATTTCATATCGACCATGTTTTCGTGTGCATGCGTGGAACCCGGCGGGGGGGCGTTCCTGCGATGTTCTCACATGAGCCGCATCCCACCAGCAGCCCATCCTGCGATACATGGATGATTGGAGGCCGTCGGGCGTCTTTGCATCCCGCCTGACGGTTTGGGTTCAATTTTCAACAGGAATTCTTCCTTCCTGAGCAGCGCTCTGTTTTTTTGCAGGTTTATGCTGTGCCTTTTCTGAAGGCGCCAGCAACGGCCATAGTGTATAATTCATGCTGTGCCTTTTCTGAAGCCGCCAGCAACGTTCCTGGCGGCATCTTTCCCTCTGGCCCTACTAAGCTGAAGGGGTGCTTGGAGACCGGCGGGATTCTCCGACGGGTTGGGTTCGATTCCCAACGTCTTTACTAACCAGCGTTTCGTTTTTTGCAGGTTTTGTTTTTTACGCCGAGCATCCTTTTATGCCGCCAGCAGAGTGCTCGCGGCATCCTGTGACTTCCAGCTCTGTTTAGGTTTCGCCGATTATTGATGTTCAGAATTTTAGATTTTCCACCCACTGTTCCGCTGCTGTTTTCAAAACGTCTATTTTGTACGTAGACGCCCACCCGAGGGTGAAATGCGGACAGCAGTTGGCTGTCGGTATTGGGTTCGATCCCCAACGTCCTGACTGATTCGCTGTTCGTGTGCTGCAGGAAACGTTTTGGTTCTGAAGATTTTGGAACGTGCGCTGTGCTCTAGCTTCCTAGTTTAGATTTTCATATCGCCCTCGGGTAGTTGAATCCTTGTATTAGAAACTAGCAGCCTAGTAGTAATAAGTATTTATGCTAATATTTTTTAAGAGAGTAATCGGTTTTTCTCTTAGTATCTTTATCCATCTGAAATGCTTGCTTGCTTGCTACTCATGTATGCCTCGTGCTATGTGAATGTCCCCAAGTGATCGTATAATACAACTGTGTTTTATGTAATATTCGCGGTACTACTCGTTCAGTAATTTTGTTTTTCAAGTCATAATCGCAGTACTATTCGTTTGTGTTCCCCCTAGCTTAATTTAATTTTCGGAAATTTTCTGTGAATTTTCACGACAGAAATGAGCGTGGTCCTCATGATTGTCGCACCTGCGACAGACATGAGCCCCCAGCTCATTTCTGTCGCACGGTATAATTCCAGTCTGTCTTGCGACACGACAAATAAAATACCCGGTGCGACAAATTTGAAGTGCTACCCAACACACTAGAAGGGTGGCGAAATAATACTTTTGGGGTGGTTGGCGGGGGGGCAGGGTGGGGAGGTTCGAAATGCAGGCCGGCTCTCAGGGTTCGGGTCTTACGCGTACGTGGGTCGCAAGGCTGAAAAAACCGGACCGTCATAGAGATATGGCCAATGAATCCAAACTCGGTCTCGTGGTGTCATGTGCATCGAAAACAATGTAACACATGCCCTGAAGGGTCACTCGACCGCTGGGGTGGCTTGGAGCCCCATGGATCCGCCGATTTCGAAGGGGGGCTAGGGCACGATATCTCTATGACGGTCCACCCCCCAGAATTGGTGGGACGACAGGTAGGGTGCAGTTGGCGTGCTGTAGCGGCGTGTAGCTCGATGGCCAAGCGCAAGATGCATGGTGGGGATGACGAAGGACATCAGGTGGGATGTGGGACTACCGCGCCTTGCCACATGGAGGCTCGGCACACCCCTAATTCTAGTGCAAAAGGTTGTTGATGTAGACCGTGGTAGGTGGGGGCATTGGAGGGGGTGTGGCCCGAGCATGGTTGCGCTGACGGAGCAGGGCGTAGCGAGCGAACCGCTTCGATTCGTGCGGCGCGCGAGGTGTCCCAACACACTGGTAGCCCCTCATTTGTGTCGCACGGGGTATTTTATTTGTCGTGTCGCAAAAGATTCGTTTATAGTAACGACGCTTCGCAGCTTTTTCAGAAATATGCCAGGGTTCGGCGTTCGTTTAGTTCGCCGTAATAAACGAATAATAAACGAACGTTTAATAAGCGGGTCCTTACTAAGCAACCCCCCCCCTTTTGGGTTTTGTAATAAACGGTTAGTAAGCGCGTTAACGAAAATGCTTAATAAGCGGGACTTAAAATTTGATTTTCCACCCGTTTTTTTAAGTATGAATCATGTGCACGCAAAGACCGCTTCAGGGGAGGGGGGGGAGGGCTTAAATACGGAGTGTGCGGAGCTTGCGGTTAGTATATAGCCGCAAGAAATGGGTATCGGATTTTGGGGTTTTACTTATTCTATCACGACAAACAATATATCGTTGTGTTTGTCTATGAATGAGCTGTATGTATGCAAAGTTTCGGCCGGAAAGACCTCGTGAATCAAAAGTTATTCACGGTCGAGAAACCCTATTATTTGCGGTTAGTATATAGCCGCAAGAAATGGGTATCGGATTTTGGGTTTTACTTATCCTATCACAACAAACAATACATCGGTGTGTTTGTCTACGAATGAGCAGTATGTATGCAAAGTTTCGGCCGGAAAGACCTCGTGAATCAAAAGTTATTAACGGTCGAGAAACCCTATTATTTGCGGTTAGTATATAGCCGCAAGAAATGGGTATCAGATTTTGGGTTTTACTTATTCTATCACAACAAACAATATATCGTTGTGTTTGTCTATGACTGACCTATTGGTGGTTTCTTTTTCAACGAAAACGGCCAAGTGAATCAAAAGTTATTCACGGTCAAGTAACCCTATTAGTTACGCCGGCTGTTACCCATGTTTCTGGAGGCAAACTTAACAAGTTATTCAGCAAAATAGACAATACTGTGTTATCGGGACAGTACTCAACTGGCTATTGTATTCAACAAGCCCTTGGGATTTCCCTTGGAGGGTGGCGTGCGTGTCAGACGCAAAACAAAGTTGCAAACGCCCTCCGGAATTGGGTGAATGCATATATGCGTGGCGTCACACCCAAATCCATGTTCCCCTCGAAGCCGCTTAATGCTTTGCCAAACAGATGATGTGGACTTGCGCTTGCCAGGAGTGTTGGTGCCAAGGTACTCGTCACCTATCGGCTCATGGCTTACTTCAGGATCTTCGCCTTCCGACCCTTGTGCCTCCTCGTCGTCTTGCGATGCCTCACTTGCCACAATCTCAATTTGTGGAGCGGATGCGACAACTATGGCGGTAGAATTCGCGACTTCAACGTTGGATATATCGCCGGTGGACATTTCTGACATTCTGAGTGTGTTTGTGGGTCTCTTAGCAGCCGCCCGGAATGTCAACAGCAGGATCGATGAAAACCCTAAGTACAGTGTACGCTTATTAAGCGCGTACCGTTTATTAGTTCGTTTATTACGATTTTGGGGCAAATTTCGTTTATTAGGAATCGAAATAGTAAGCGCGTAATAAACGCGTTAATTAACGAATTATTAAGCAATTAATAAGCATCGCTTATTAATATAAACGAACGCCGAACCCTGAAATATGCTGTTTTTCATTTCGTTTCCCTTAAAGGAGCGAAACAGGTTTCCTGGAAAAAAAGTGACATCAACAGGCCACACCGCAGGAGCTGTCCCTCAAAAATTATGCCGTTGGAAAATTTTCGAAAATTTTCTGCCCATGTCAGCAGTCCTACCCCGGATTGTGTCGAGCGCTCGCGCTTTACCGGCCAATCATGATACGATAGCATATCAGCAGTCCTACCCCGGATTCTTTCGACCGACAACGAGAGAAACGTTTAATAATTCAAAATTATACCACGAAGATATATATGCTGTTTTTCATCCATGTCAGCAGTCCTACCATGATTGTGTCGAGCGCTCGCGCTTTACCGGCCAATCATGATACGATAGCATCTCAGCAGTCCTACCCCGGATTCTTTCGACCGATCGTTCGTAACCGACAACGAGAGACACGGGTAACAATTCCATATTTTACCCCGAAGATATGCGGAATTTACAATTATTTACGCATCTCGTCATTCAAGATCATCTCACCACTCCTATCGGCGGCGCGGCCCGGACAAAAGTGGATATGGTATGATCCTGGTCGGCAACGTTTTCATTTTTCTCCAAGCTCTTATCTTGCGCCTACCTGCTCGCTGTCTCAGCGCGCGGCTTGTGTTTTTGTTTGATTAATGATTTTTGCGCGCTACTTTTCTTTAGCGATATTTCATATCGACCATGTTTTCGTGTGCATGCGTGGAACCCGGCGGGGGGGCGTTCCTGCGATGTTCTCACATGAGCCGCATCCCACCAGCAGCCCATCCTGCGATACATGGATGATTGGAGGCCGTCGGGCGTCTTTGCATCCCGCCTGACGGTTTGGGTTCAATTTTCAACAGGAATTCTTCCTTCCTGAGCAGCGCTCTGTTTTTTTGCAGGTTTATGCTGTGCCTTTTCTGAAGGCGCCAGCAACGGCCATAGTGTATAATTCATGCTGTGCCTTTTCTGAAGCCGCCAGCAACGTTCCTGGCGGCATCTTTCCCTCTGGCCCTACTAAGCTGAAGGGGTGCTTGGAGACCGGCGGGATTCTCCGACGGGTTGGGTTCGATTCCCAACGTCTTTACTAACCAGCGTTTCGTTTTTTGCAGGTTTTGTTTTTTACGCCGAGCATCCTTTTATGCCGCCAGCAGAGTGCTCGCGGCATCCTGTGACTTCCAGCTCTGTTTAGGTTTCGCCGATTATTGATGTTCAGAATTTTAGATTTTCCACCCACTGTTCCGCTGCTGTTTTCAAAACGTCTATTTTGTACGTAGACGCCCACCCGAGGGTGAAATGCGGACAGCAGTTGGCTGTCGGTATTGGGTTCGATCCCCAACGTCCTGACTGATTCGCTGTTCGTGTGCTGCAGGAAACGTTTTGGTTCTGAAGATTTTGGAACGTGCGCTGTGCTCTAGCTTCCTAGTTTAGATTTTCATATCGCCCTCGGGTAGTTGAATCCTTGTATTAGAAACTAGCAGCCTAGTAGTAATAAGTATTTATGCTAATATTTTTTAAGAGAGTAATCGGTTTTTCTCTTAGTATCTTTATCCATCTGAAATGCTTGCTTGCTTGCTACTCATGTATGCCTCGTGCTATGTGAATGTCCCCAAGTGATCGTATAATACAACTGTGTTTTATGTAATATTCGCGGTACTACTCGTTCAGTAATTTTGTTTTTCAAGTCATAATCGCAGTACTATTCGTTTGTGTTCCCCCTAGCTTAATTTAATTTTCGGAAATTTTCTGTGAATTTTCACGACAGAAATGAGCGTGGTCCTCATGATTGTCGCACCTGCGACAGACATGAGCCCCCAGCTCATTTCTGTCGCACGGTATAATTCCAGTCTGTCTTGCGACACGACAAATAAAATACCCGGTGCGACAAATTTGAAGTGCTACCCAACACACTAGAAGGGTGGCGAAATAATACTTTTGGGGTGGTTGGCGGGGGGGCAGGGTGGGGAGGTTCGAAATGCAGGCCGGCTCTCAGGGTTCGGGTCTTACGCGTACGTGGGTCGCAAGGCTGAAAAAAACCGGACCGTCATAGAGATATGGCCAATGAATCCAAACTCGGTCTCGTGGTGTCATGTGCATCGAAAACAATGTAACACATGCCCTGAAGGGTCACTCGACCGCTGGGGTGGCTTGGAGCCCCATGGATCCGCCGATTTCGAAGGGGGGCTAGGGCACGATATCTCTATGACGGTCCACCCCCCAGAATTGGTGGGACGACAGGTAGGGTGCAGTTGGCGTGCTGTAGCGGCGTGTAGCTCGATGGCCAAGCGCAAGATGCATGGTGGGGATGACGAAGGACATCAGGTGGGATGTGGGACTACCGCGCCTTGCCACATGGAGGCTCGGCACACCCCTAATTCTAGTGCAAAAGGTTGTTGATGTAGACCGTGGTAGGTGGGGGCATTGGAGGGGGTGTGGCCCGAGCATGGTTGCGCTGACGGAGCAGGGCGTAGCGAGCGAACCGCTTCGATTCGTGCGGCGCGCGAGGTGTCCCAACACACTGGTAGCCCCTCATTTGTGTCGCACGGGGTATTTTATTTGTCGTGTCGCAAAAGATTCGTTTATAGTAACGACGCTTCGCAGCTTTTTCAGAAATATGCCAGGGTTCGGCGTTCGTTTAGTTCGCCGTAATAAACGAATAATAAACGAACGTTTAATAAGCGGGTCCTTACTAAGCAACCCCCCCCTTTTTGGGTTTTGTAATAAACGGTTAGTAAGCGCGTTAACGAAAATGCTTAATAAGCGGGACTTAAAATTTGATTTTCCACCCGTTTTTTAAGTATGAATCATGTGCACGCAAAGACCGCTTCAGGGGAGGGGGGGGAGGGCTTAAATACGGAGTGTGCGGAGCTTGCGGTTAGTATATAGCCGCAAGAAATGGGTATCGGATTTTGGGTTTTACTTATTCTATCACGACAAACAATATATCGTTGTGTTTGTCTATGAATGAGCTGTATGTATGCAAAGTTTCGGCCGGAAAGACCTCGTGAATCAAAAGTTATACACGGTCGAGAAACCCTATTATTCGCGGTTAGTATATAGCCGCAAGAAATGGGTATCAGATTTTGGGTTTTACTTATTCTATCACAACAAACAATACATCGGTGTGTTTGTCTACGAATGAGCAGTATGTATGCAAAGTTTCGGCCGGAAAGACCTCGTGAATCAAAAGTTATTAACGGTCGAGAAACCCTATTATTTGCGGTTAGTATATAGCCGCAAGAAATGGGTATCAGATTTTGGGTTTTACTTATTCTATCACAACAAACAATATATCGTTGTGTTTGTCTATGACTGACCTATTGGTGGTTTCTTTTTCAACGAAAACGGCCAAGTGAATCAAAAGTTATTCACGGTCAAGTAACCCTATTATTTACGCCGGCTGTTACCCATGTTTCTGGAGGCAAACTTAACAAGTTATTCAGCAAAATAGACAATACTGTGTTATCGGGACAATACTCAACTGGCTATTGTATTCAACAAGCCCTTGGGATTTCCCTTGGAGGGTGGCGTGCGTGTCAGACGCAAAACAAAGTTGCAAACGCCCTCCGGAATTGGGTGAATGCATATATGCGTGGCGTCACACCCAAATCCATGTTCCCCTCGAAGCCGCTTAATGCTTTGCCAAACAGATGATGTGGACTTGCGCTTGCCAGGAGTGTTGGTGCCAAGGTACTCGTCACCTATCGGCTCATGGCTTACTTCAGGATCTTCGCCTTCCGACCCTTGTGCCTCCTCGTCGTCTTGCGATGCCTCACTTGCCACAATCTCAATTTGTGGAGCGGATGCGACAACTATGGCGGTAGAATTCGCGACTTCAACGTTGGATATATCGCCGGTGGACATTTCTGACATTCTGAGTGTGTTTGTGGGTCTCTTAGCAGCCGCCCGGAATGTCAACAGCAGGATCGATGAAAACCCTAAGTACAGTGTACGCTTATTAAGCGCGTACCGTTTATTAGTTCGTTTATTACGATTTTGGGGCAAATTTCGTTTATTAGGAATCGAAATAGTAAGCGCGTAATAAACGCGTTAATTAACGAATTATTAAGCAATTAATAAGCATCGCTTATTAATATAAACGAACGCCGAACCCTGAAATATGCTGTTTTTCATTTCGTTTCCCTTAAAGGAGCGAAACAGGTTTCCTGGAAAAAAAGTGACATCAACAGGCCACACCGCAGGAGCTGTCCCTCAAAAATTATGCCGTTGGAAAATTTTCGAAAATTTTCTGCCCATGTCAGCAGTCCTACCCCGGATTGTGTCGAGCGCTCGCGCTTTACCGGCCAATCATGATACGATATCATATCAGCAGTCCTACCCCGGATTCTTTCGACCGACAACGAGAGAAACGTTTAATAATTCAAAATTATACCACGAAGATATATATGCTGTTTTTCATCCATGTCAGCAGTCCTACCATGATTGTGTCGAGCGCTCGCGCTTTACCGGCCAATCATGATACGATAGCATCTCAGCAGTCCTACCCCGGATTCTTTCGACCGATCGTTCGTAACCGACAACGAGAGACACGGGTAACAATTCCATATTTTACCCCGAAGATATGCGGAATTTACAATTATTTACGCATCTCGTCATTCAAGATCATCTCACCACTCCTATCGGCGGCGCGGCCCGGACAAAAGTGGATATGGTATGATCCTGGTCGGCAACGTTTTCATTTTTCTCCAAGCTCTTATCTTGCGCCTACCTGCTCGCTGTCTCAGCGCGCGGCTTGTGTTTTTGTTTGATTAATGATTTTTGCGCGCTACGTTTCTTTAGCGATATTTCATATCGACCATGTTTTCGTGTGCATGCGTGGAACCCGGCGGGGGGGCGTTCCTGCGATGTTCTCACATGAGCCGCATCCCACCAGCAGCCCATCCTGCGATACATGGATGATTGGAGGCCGTCGGGCGTCTTTGCATCCCGCCTGACGGTTTGGGTTCAATTTTCAACAGGAATTCTTCCTTCCTGAGCAGCGCTCTGTTTTTTTGCAGGTTTATGCTGTGCCTTTTCTGAAGGCGCCAGCAACGGCCATAGTGTATAATTCATGCTGTGCCTTTTCTGAAGCCGCCAGCAACGTTCCTGGCGGCATCTTTCCCTCTGGCCCTACTAAGCTGAAGGGGTGCTTGGAGACCGGCGGGATTCTCCGACGGGTTGGGTTCGATTCCCAACGTCTTTACTAACCAGCGTTTCGTTTTTTACAAATTTAGAACCTTGTGTTTACCTTGTGTTAACAATGTGTTTTGAGCCATGTAGGGCCCTACTTGGGCAATGTCGGCAGTAAAATGGCAAAACCAGCCAAAATCGGGTGAAATGAAGTTTCCGATAGTTTGTTTTTTATTGTTGATATCGATGGTTTGGGTCGATGTAAGACATATGGAGCGAAGTTTTGGGTGGAATGGCTTTGGTAACCTCACTTTTTGAGGCCTCAAAGTTGTGCTACTCGGTACCTGCCCTGTACTTGGGGCTGTACCTGGGCTGTACTTGAAAACATTGGAAAAAAATATTTTTGGAATCTGTTTTTTTGGGCTATTACGCTTATTTAGTCCTTACTATGGACAGTCTCCAAAGATTTAACTGAAAAACATTTTACGCTTCCTGTTACAGCACCTCAAAGTTAGGTCAGTATGGGCATTGGGTAGGTAAGGGGTAAGTAGGGGGCAATACCTACCCTGTACCTGGGCTGTACCTGGGCC